>JANHFL010008143.1:61898-74093 GCA_032468155.1 Oxyrhabdium leporinum
AAACACAATTTCCACCCAGTCACATGATCAAGCCACGCCCACCAAGCCACGCCCACCAAGCCATGCCCACAGAACTGATAGTGAAAAATTTTAGATTTCACCACTGATCCTCACTCTAGTCTCTCCTTTCATAATAGTGACATTAGAAACACATTATGAGAGTGGAAGGACCAATCTGAAAAATTTGGTTTGAATAATTTCTAATAGAGTAAAATTGGAGAAGGGGCCCAGCTAAAAAGTTATGCTATTGGTTTAGCTTCAAATAGTTTGAGTACTGCAAGTATATCAGTCTTATCACTCTTGTTTTGAAGTTGGTAATTGAGTTTCTCTGTGTAATTTCAGCTGGAGAGAAGAGATGCTTGGGCCCTTTGGTTTCTCTTTTTTTCTAGAAGGGAAAACCACCCAGAATTCTTGGGGGTCAGGCGGTATAAAAATGTAATAATTTCAAGCCCACATTCTGATTACAAATGGATATTCAGTGTAATACTACAGACACACAAGAATTTTTGAATCACAGATTTGATTCTTATGTGATCATCACTAATAGTGTTACCACTGCTGCACAAATAAAGAATTCTTTTTGGGTATAAATAAAAGCATCTAGTAGTTTGTATGAACTGGAGAATAGGATATATAATATTAAAACTGGTTGCTTAAAATTATTAATGATTGGTTGGATTTAGCTTCAGTTTTTGTGGTTCAATCTTAATACATGTTAAAAACAATAAACACACATATAACAATAACAAATTTAATAGTATTTCCCTTATTTATTGTATTTCTGTTTCCACAATTCGCATAGTCCCCAACATATTTGATTACTTGATTACATGAAAACTTGTCAATGAAACAATATAACAACTGATAATATTTTTCAACCAAAGTAACATAATATCCACATGGAACTTATGAATGCACAAAAAAACCCCCATTTTGATTATGAGTTTTATTGGTTTTACTCAATATTTCTGGGCACTTGACCAAGACAAAAGAAATTGTAGACAATTGTCATAAAAACCCAGTACTGCCCAACCAAAGCTTTATTCAGCTTTATTATAAGACTGCAATAGTCATTCTTCTCTTGATATTATAATAAGTAAATCACACAGTAAAGAAAGGCATGTCAATTCAGACATCAGATTTAAGAGCAAATCACATATGCAAATATTGCTTTTGTTTAAATTGTGCCGTAGTATTTTGCCAAGAGTTTTAAAGCTCAGAAAACTCTTAAGCCAGTCTCTATTTTGGATGCAGATGGCATATCATTAAAACCAACTGTAGACAAGATTTTTATATTGTATAATTTTCCATTTTATATTGTCTCTGCTTACAGCTCCATCTGTGATCTATTGCACTGGCAGAACATACTTGAAGATAGAATATAGCTTTTCTAATAGATTGCCACAACAAAGCTTGATTTCATTTGATGACTTCATGAATAACATTCCAAGACAAACCATGCTGTGGAGCAGGCAATTGTAGAGACTAGAATTATGGAATTGATCTAGCTGCCTCTATTTCTCTATTCAAGCATTTATATGACCCTATTTAGGGCATGGCTGTCACAAGTCAGGCTTAGGAGAGATCAGAAAAATTTGTTCAGGGAGCTGTCCTGAAACCATTCCAGCTACTATGCCATCACTTAACTTTTAGTTTCCACCTTGGAAAATAACATTATAATGAATGAGAAGTTTTATTTCTTATTTTTCAGCATTGTTGTTGGATACAAATTCCCAAATCAGTTTCTAATATAAAAATATAAAGCAATAACAACAAGGTGATAGCAAGGATATTATAGTGAAATCACACCTGGAATAACAATTGTTTGACCATTTAAATCAAAATTAAATTAATTAGTTTTATTTTATTTTATTTTAAATCCAATGTTTTATGGAAAAAACCCACCAAAATCCAGAAGGATCTATTATTTAGTAACCATCCTTCATTTCTAAAAGGAATCTCCCATGATCAGCCTGCCTTGAATCAGTAGGTCTTCCCCTAATGAACTGTGATGTTGAACAAGTGGAGCTCTTATGTTCCAAGTCAGACCTCTGATTTATGTCAAGCTTATGGAGCTTTTTTCTACAGAGGCTACAGTAGGTAGCAATCTTTCCCCATTTTAGATTAAGCAGTGGTAGAAATCCTTCTCTTAAATTGTCTCACCTTCACTTTTCATTTTACATTACTTCAGTGCTTTAGAAAGTAGATCAGTATTTTTTATATTCATTTGTAGTTTGTTCTTTAGGAAAGTGCTCATAACTCCCTTCTCATACATCCAGGGCACAGCAGCTCCATGACACAGTGATGGTGCAACAACTTTTTGCTAAAAAATAGTCCTAAATTTCTTGATATCTCCACATAGCACTAGAAAATTATGTCACTATGTTTCTACAAAATGTTAGCCAATCAGCTTTTACAATATTGACACTACATTCCCATGTGAAAGAAAGTGTTCTATTTTTACCCTATATGACCCACAATTGTCAAGAAATTATTTAAATATTTGATGTCATTATATTAAAGTAAATACAAAAGTCATACTTGATAGGCATATCCCATGTCTGGCATCACATCTTCAAAATAACTGTATGCTAAAACAATAATAACCAAACAGACATTTTCTTGTCACTGTCAATTTGTCTGACATTTAAAGGATGATTTACTCATTACATTTATATATCTTGTTTCAATAAATTCCTACTTTACAATGAAAAGATAGATTTGAAATATAGAGATATTGCACATAGATTTTCATGATAGAATTATTTTAAAACAGTTAGGTTTAAATTAGCAAAATATGTTTGCTTAAGTATGTGTCTCAAAGAGTTCCCAGGAAGGAACTATATTGGAGTAATATTAATTCATGAATATTTTATATGAATGAATAAAATATATTGTATATAACATAAATCATAGCGCTTATTCAGTATAGTATATGAAGATAAGGAAATAGTAATAAAACTGTACAGTTTTGTGTGTGTGTGTGTGTGTGTGTGTGCTTATGGGTGTATGGATGTGTGGGTGGATATGTGATGGTATGTGGGAATATTTGAGAGACTTGAGGAAGAGTCACAGACTAGATAATTGTGATGGAAAAGCTGTTTCACCCTACAGAAGAAAAAAGGGACATGGAAAATGTCTCAGAAGGGACCCTCCCTAGTTTTCTGGAAGGTGAAAGTAAAGGAGGGGAGAAATGCTGTCAGACTTGCAACATTCTGATACTGAAACCTTACAATAAAGGAGAGCTCATGGTTGGGGCTTCATATCTGAGCTACCTGGAATTGCTGACAGTATATTTATGTAAGTGTACTCTACAGCTGGTAGAAAATGCAGCAGTGCAGTTGGTTTTGGGTGTTTCTCATTATGCATATGTAGCATAGACTGCATTTCCCATGACCATTTCAAGGTGCTGGTAATCACCTATAAAGCTCTTCATACTTTGTCACCAAGATGCTTATGAGGCAACTTTTTTCTTATTATTTCTGCTTGCCCCACCAGTTCTAAGTCAGCTCTATTATTATTGATGGTGAAAGTTTATCTTTGGCTACTGGGAGTATTCGGGTACTGGGTACTGGGTATGTTGGTTTGTGTCAAGATCTGTCAAAATTATAAAGTAGCATTATAATGTCACAACACAAGAACCACACTTTACATGCTTGTGTGCAGCACGAGAATACAAATATAAAAGATGTGTTCCAATGTAATAGGATTTTTTTTAAAAATATTATTATTCCCTTATCCTCATGATGCTACCAGTTAAATGACTTTGAGGAAACTTTTAGAGAAAACCTTAAAATATGGCCTCATCTAAAACTCTAATATCTGTAGATGAGAAATGAAGTGATATGTCATGGGAAATTAATTTCATAGCAGAGGAATGCAACTTTTAGTTGCTGAGCCACATTCTTCCTTGTAAACTTTGGGTGTGGCATGTAGAGGCTGCCAAAAGTTTATATGAAATTGTAATCTTAGTACAACTAAAAGGAAAAATGATGAATACATAACCAAAGACTGATCATATGAACTATATTTAAGGTTGTAGGTTAACTTAAATCATTATAGATTTTGTCCTCCAAACAAAAGGCCTTCAATATATTATTCTAAGGCCAAATGATTACAGATCTAGAAAAAGCTGTGCACCAAGTGTTAGATATATGTCAGTAGAATACAGGTTATATAGGCCTTTTGAAATGTTATTGATTCTGCTGTTACGTAGAATCTAGTATAGAGGCAGCCTAAGAAAGTCAAGAAGTACTTCTCAAGAGAAGGAACAGGCAATTAGAGGATTAAACAAGGATTAGCTTTGCCCAGAGGAAGCATAACCCAGACCCTTCTCCACATAATCACTGAGTTCATTAAGAAGGATTATTCTATTGTGTCACCTCTCCATATTAATCTGAAAATGAAATCTACATTTAGCTCTTTCTGTGCTCTGATCCTGTAGACATAGCAAACATTCGGGGATTATTTCATCAGAGGAAGTTTGGGTCAGAGGAAACTAACACTGGTTAGAGTGATGCAGCCCAGATAGATTCTGTAAGACTGAGGACTTCCAAACTGAATTTTAAGTGTTTAAGTCAAGATCTGGATATCTCTGATTCTTCTTGAGGATATTAAATTTAGGAAAGAAAGTCCACTCTTTCTTACTATTTGCATTTGTAGGACAATAGTCCATTCTAGCAGCTTTTTTTCAATTTTAAGAAAATTCAATTTGTATTGTCAAGCTCTCCTAATTGACACAGTCTTTGTATGAATCTACTTCTAATTTATATGGCATTTTATTTAAGGGACTTCTGCTGTCGATTTATGCTAATACAAATTATCCTGATTGAATTATTTTGCAAACATATTTTACTGCTGAAAACTCTTTTTTAAACACATTCATTACTGTTTGTATGGAACATTCAGTTGCATCTCTTATTTTTCTGATACATAGTGCATTTGTTTCTGGCTGAAGGAAAGCAAACTCTTTATTTAATGCTAATCTCTCTGCAGTTACAACCTTCAATGGAATGGAAACTATTCTAAATGCAATCCATGGGGAAATTATTTGGCATCTTTTGTTCTAGCTCTGCTGGATTTTGACACACAGCAAGCAGTACAGTTCATTTCCTAGCATCTGCCTAAAACCACAAGGCTGAAACTCATAAGAAGTTTGATTACACCAACTGCTTAACATATTGCCATAGCATACATTAGAATCCAAACAGAATGGAAGGTTTACTATTAGGGAAGTCTTATTCTTACAAACTTAGTGTAGCTATCAAGTGCACTAAAATGTTAAACAACAGAAAGAAAATATTCAGAACATACATAGTAGTTGCAATAATGTTCTCATAGTGAATTTTCATTGGGTTATACTGCAGGATACAGGTAGTCCTTGATTTAGGACCATAATTGGAACTGATAAATTCATCTTTAACCAGCATAGTCATTAAGTAATATATCACATGACCTCACCTGATTTTACAACCTTTTTTTTTTTTTGCTGTCATCATTAAGGAAATCACTGGGGTTGTTAGGCAAATCAATGGCTGTTAAGTAAATCACACAGTTATTTTTTAGCAAATTTGGCTTCCGCCTTTGAATTGACTTGTTGGAAACTGGCTGGGGAGGTCGCAAATTGTAAACATGTGATCATAATGGGGGGGTGATGGTTATAATTTTGAGTATGGTTCTTTTTTCCAGTCCCATCATAACTTTGAAGTTTTATTAAATAAATAATTGAAAGTTGAGGATTACCTATAAGTCTGTTTAGAATTGATTGTCATTTAGAATTTCCTTCAGATGTATACAACTATACAAACTTTGTCACATAACATAAAATTATTTCAGCATGAGAGTAAATCATTTATTAAATGCATTTTTCACTTGGAAACATAAGACCTGTCCGAATGTTTACTTTTAATTTTTTTATAGTGAAAAAGCAACTTGTGGCTATGTTAATCCAATATACTAATTTAGTACTATTAGTACATCAGAAATTCAACAGAAAATAAAGGGAGAATGCACTCTTGGGCATCATTCAAATTCATACCACCTTGTAATTTAAACAAACAAAATATGCATATAATGGAAATGGTAATATAAACATTTAGATAAAGGGCAACTGTGATTGCTTTTTCAAAAATCTGTAACTTTTTCTGGATTGTTAACCTTCTAGATTATAATTGATTTTTGAAACTTTGCAGTGCTTTTTTTCTCATGGTTACAAATACAATAAATCAAAGACAGAGATCATATGTAGAAATAGATAAAACATTAAAAAAGTTGTAAAATTAATTTATGATATCATAGTAACCAGCATAGATTTCTGCCTCCTTACCGGACTTGCAAAGTTAACCCAACTGAAGAAAAAATTGTGGGATATGACTAACAAATCTGTTTTGAAATCGGCTCATCAATCATAACTTTTGCATAAGGGCTTATACATGTTCATTCTTAAAATGAGAAAGCTGAAATGGAGAATTTATTATTGTTGTTTTTGCAAAATAAAGATAAGCACCTATCCAGATGTGCGATTTTGTGGGGTGTACACAAAGTTTATTTCTCTGAACAATAATCAGGAATAGAATCCCATTCATTCAAATTAAAATAAGAAATCCTATTTTAGTGAGCAGCATAATACTATGATTACTGCAGTAAACTAAAAAATAAATTATATTGTGTACTTTATGTCAAATGGGTATTGTCATATTAAATGAGCTGAATATAGAAACTATTATATTCGAGGTGCCTTAAAGTTGATCTCTTTGACCAGGTTGTTCCAACACAAGTATGGGCCATTAACTCATTCTCAAATCCATGCATGACATTGTCATCTATTCACTCTAATGCACAGGGACACAAACTTGATCTGTTTTTGCTCTTCATCAAAAATAGAGTTTTGGATCAAGTAATAGTGTTTTGTTTATCTTTCATTCACTCTGGATAAATTCCCTCACTGCTCTGATTCCGCAAAGGAAAGGTAAAATACACAACTAATAATTTATTGGATACTATCCTCCACAGCCATTTTGTCTTGGACTACCATTTCATTTTAGGACTAAACAAAACATGGCAGATCTTGGTTTTTGTTTTTAAACTGGATAACAAGAATTTTGCCAATTGTTCTTCAGGGCCCAAGAGACAAGACAAATAATGAAATGGTGGCATTTTCTTCTATTTGTTTATTGGTTTAGTAATGGGCACATCAGACAGGAAGAAGTCAATAAAAGGAGGAATCAATGAGAGTAGGTGTCATACAAAAATATCTATTAATGGAAACCATTAAGTGTTCTCAATAATCCACCAAAGATTATAGGAAAATGATTAGCACTTACTTTTATAGTATGTATGGGAAGAATAAATAAAAAGGGGAGACCACCAGTTGGAGGTCATAGTAAGGATAGTCTAGAAAGCAGATCAAAATAGTAAAAATGGAGGAAATAATGGATGCATTAGTTTCTTCATGCACTGGTTGTTCAAAACCTAAATAGATATAGTAAGCTTGAACTACAGATAATCTATTAAAACTCCTTAAACAGGGACAATTTATAAATAGTTCAGCAGCTTAATGTTTATTCTGCTTTTCTTAGACTACAACAGAAAGACAGAAATATGTACAAATATGTACAAGCTTTCAGGATTTGTAACTGGCTGAAAAAGTACTCAAAATGTTGCCCTTAATGGTACTACATCTACATGGAGGAAAGTAATCAGTGGGGTACTACAAGCCCCAGTACTCTTTAATATCTTCATAAATGACTTAGATAAGGGAATAAATGTGGAGACAAGCAAAGTTTTACGCTTAGGCAGGAAAAACCAAATATACGAGTACAGATTAGGTGAAACCTGGCTAAAAACAGTAACTGTGAGAGGGACCTTGGAATCCTAGTGGACAACTACTTAAATATGAGGCAGCAGTGTATGGCAGCAGCCAACAAAGCTAATACAAACCTTGTTTGTATAAACAGAGACATAGAATCAAAACCATATGAAGTATTAGTACCGCTTTATAAAGCCTTAGTAAGGCCATACCTGGAACACTGAATCCAGTTTTGGTCACCACATTATTTAGTTTTGTAATACTGTAGGTCTGGGTCATTACTGTAAGCTTGGCTTGGCATAGCTTTCATAAACATAAATAGAAAATATAGAATTAGAAACGAATACTATATACAGTAGCTATTACTATTAGATAACTCCTATTCTTTAATGTAGGTAAGATAGTTGAGAATTGGGAAGGACATTTGAGAATTGAAATACTGCAGATACTCCCATCACTGAGCAGCTCACTACAGGGAAAATTCTTTAGAGATTACATTAATTAGACAAATTAATTAGACATCATGAATAAGTATACCTCCAAGTTCAGAAGTAGCTTCTGAACAGATTTCTTGTTCTGGAAAAAATGAGTTGGATGCTACACTTGTCCATTTGCCCTCCTTATAGATTTCCCATAGGAATCTGTGTGACCAAAATTCTAGATGAGATATATCTTTCACTTGATTTAAGTGGCCTTTTCTTCTGTTCTGCTGTTTTCACTTTAGACAAAGAAATAACACTACATAGAAGATGACTCTGAAACTCCAATCTGAAATAGGAAAATTAGTCTTTTTTCCCAAGCTTGCTTTGATGTCTTAATGTTTCTTTTCATCTTTAAATAATTTAGAAAAAAACGATACAGTGATTTTATTTTAAGAAGTAGATTGGCATTCCTTGATGAAAAGGAAAAAAATGGCTTAATCAAGGGTGGCTTTAGATTGAAATAGCTGCCTCAGAATAAAATATTGGTGGAAAAATAGTGATGCTCCTGTGGTCCTATGCTACTCATCTTGTAAACTAGAGGTAAGTAATTTTTTGCAACATTAGGATGATGACCATGATACGATGGCTTCAAAAACTATGGATTACAAAGCTTCCAGGGTCAGATTTGTCTGTCAATTTGTAAGGATCAAGTCATATTACTGGAAATGTAAATAGAGATTATTGGAAATAAGTAAGATTCCTCTGCACTATGAACATATATTTTTGTTTAAGAAATTGGAGAGAGCATTTTTTTCTCAATTGTGCTAAATGGTAAAGTCTGAAGAGTAGTAATTTTGTTTGAAAAGTATCCACATGATCATAGATATTAATTTTATCTGTCTCAACAATATCAAAAGAGCACAAAAGGATAAGTGTGGCATTATACTTTGGACCCTGGTCTTCAAACCTTAGGTCTACTCAACAATCTACAGAGATTATGTCAAGATAAATGATGCCAGTTAGACACCCTGGCAATTGTAATGAAGTCTTGAAGAGCTGTTGTCCACTATGAATGTTTATTCAATATTTTTCTCAATAACATTTTGAAAGTTACTGTTGTTAACTTAATGGACATATGGTTTTCTTTGCAAAAATGTCAAAGTAGTTGGATATAGGTATCTTTAGGAACTAAAATCATACCTCCAAATTCAGCAGCAAAACCCCTAAATAATGACACAATTAGATATTTTTATCACCACTGCTGTTACAGCCTTGTGACCCTTAGTAGATTTTTTTTAAAGAAAGCACTTCCGTAACATTTATCTAAACTTTAAACAATGAAATGGTGATTCATCATGGATTAATCAGTCAAGCAAGAAGTAGGCAGGATCTATGCCTAGATTAAAATTATTTTTATCCCTTAATGTCTGGGAAATTAATCCAGTTTTTGAAATGGATGGGATGGTGTATGACAGTTGCTGTCAAAGAGGTTGGGAGATTGTCAAATGAATGCTATGTAAACTAATCATGATGATATCGACAGTGTATAAATTACTTCGATTTCCCTCATGCCCATTTTGGGAGAGGTAAATAATTAATTCAGCCTTGAGTCCATCACCAATTAACCTTCCAACAGCAAGAACGGAGAGGGGGGGGAAATCAAACCTTTGAATTTGGCAAAACAAATTAAACTGATACTGTTTTAAAAACTTATTGAAATGATATTGTTTCTGGAATCTAAACACTATCTATCAAATAGCTTTTACACTTGCTTTTCCCATCTGCAACACACAATAGATTAATTAAGTAGGTCAAAGATTTAAATTTCACTAGATTTAATAAAAATCACAACATTTTCATTGTTTCCAGAATAATGATTTGCATGTGTCTTGAATAACATGCTAGTTACACATTCTTCAGGAAATCTTTTGAACTTCTTGGACGATAATCCATATAATGACCTTATAGCCAAAAGATTTGTGGACTGGAAGTAATTTGTTGATTTCCCCGCCTCCACTCCTACTAAAGTGCTAATCACTAAGCATTTAAAATTGCTTTTACAGGACACATGATTATGGTCTATTTTTTTAATTTATTTTTTGCCTTTTCACTATTTCTGTGATATGTTTTTTCAGTACTGATTTAAAATAATGCTTTATTTTGAATTTTAATTTGCATTTAATATCTGTATGGTCTGTTAATATTATTCGCATGATGTAGAATAGCTTTTATCAATCTGGATGCACTCTAGGTGTGTAGTCTTTAACACCTAGAATTTTCAAGAATGACTCTGTTGGCTAAGGAATTCTGGAAACAGACTTTGGAAAAATATAGATAGATATGGAATGGGCAGGAGCTTAGGTAGATGATATCCAAATCTCTTCCACTCCTTATGCAATCTTTGGTTCTATGCTACATTTTTTTTTAAAAAAATAAGACTTACAAGTTTAGTTAAAAGCAGAAGCTGATGAGTTTCCATGCAAAGCTATGAAAGAGCCTTAGAGAATTGAGAACAATGAATAAAGGTCTGATTTCATAGTGGGTCTGATTATATAGAGTAATTTTGGATTATTGTTAAGAATAAAAATTCAAATTGCATAAATGCTTTCAAATTGCATAAATAATAATGCAAATATAGTTCATTTCATTTCGTTCTTTATTTGGTATTTTAAAGGTTAAATTTTTCTCTACAGATTAATCTTTCAATAAAATAATATTTTTTCCCATGTGAAATACTATAGCTTTTACAGAACAAGCACTTTGAATTATGTTTTCTTCACTTTGCTTTCTACTTGAATACAGTGGTTATTCAACTGAAGAATATTTTTTATTAAGCCACGACTCATTGGTGAGATTTATATTGCACAAAACTATAATGTAGTTTGGTTGACTTTAGCTTAGTACTAAGTTTGAATTATGGCTCTGTGAATTGTATGGACATTGTAAATCAACCCCCAGGCCATGGCCCACTACTGGGCCATGGCCTATTAGAACTGGGCTGCATGAGAGGTGGGCCGGTGCCCGCATGTGTACAGCTCCACTCATGCAAGTAGTGCCCCAAAGGCTTCTCTTCTCTTTTATGTGAGTGGAGCTGTGGGCATGCACGCTGGCTGGCTGCTCATGCAGCCCAGATCCACTCTCCCCCCACCAGCTGGCCCACCAAGCCACCTGCACCCTACTCAGTTTTTGCTGATTCACCAAGGCTATCTATGCAGGACACCCAATCTGCTTTTGGAGCAAATTTCCAAAACAGATGAAAGGCTTTAGGGGAGCGATCTCATGCTGCTTCAAGCCTTCTGCCCTTTGCAAAAGTTTTTGGTGCGAAGAAGCCTGAAGGCTTTGGTGAGTGTGTGTTTTGCGCTCATGCGCGCCTAATGCACACTTCACGTGCATGTGCAGCATTGACAAACAGCTTGAAAACTTACCTTTGGTGTTACTTCAGGGTTACAAAGCTGAGGCGTGGCAATCCTCTGTGCTGCGTGAATCAGCTGAGCGGATATAGGATGGGAAAGTGCAGGGGAAGGTGGGCGGGGCCAGCTGATTGTCAGAGCTACCGTTCTGCCTCCACTGATCATCAGAGATACCAGTTCACCCGAACTGGTCCGAACTCGTAGGATTCCACCTTTAGTCCTTCCCCCCGAGCCGTCAAGCCACAAATATTGGGGACCACTGCTGTAAAGTATTAAAAAGAATGCACCTGTCAACCTTGGAAGCCATAATTGCTATGCCTCTATGGCTGCCACATAATAGCACATGGGAACCAGGGAGGGAGTTTATTCTCATACACTTAGAAGGGTTATTAGACAAAACAAAATTCCTTTCAAGAGAGTGAAGGACATCCAGACCAGCACCTGGAAGAGGAGTGCCAGGAGGAAAGAGGAAGTTGGACTCGAAAGAGGATTGGGGAATGTGACCTTTGATGGTGGCTGGGAGGTGGATCTTTGATTTTCTTTTGGGTGGGGAAAA
>JANHFL010008143.1:74193-86166 GCA_032468155.1 Oxyrhabdium leporinum
GTGGGGAAAAACCTGGAACTTCAGATTCAGGTTTTTCCCAGATGTACCAACATGGTTTCTCTAATAAATTCTTACTTAGATACTTCGTGTCTGAGTGCTGAATGGACAAGCAGAACATTGATGGAACCCTGACAGCACCTTCCTTTGATAGCTAGTTTGTTACAGTGCAGAAGAGTTCTGCTAGAACTTCTGGACAAAAGCCCAGAGAGTTCTGGGATGGCTCTTCTAGAGCAGTTTTGATATATATTGCTGTCAACAAATTTATCTCTCACTCTTTCACTTCTTTAAAATCTCTAAATTTGTTCTACAGAACCCAGGATCATGATGTAAGCATGTATTTTGAATATTGTGAAGAACTGAACATCTAAAATAATGTCTTTTGATTAAGATTATATTTATCAATTGAACCCATAATTATAGTTGTATTTTCCTTTAATGCCTGCTTCCAGATATCTGTTTGGTTTGAAACAGTGTGCCCAAGGTCACATCTATCTATGACCACAGCTAATGCGCCACATCATATTCCTATCAATTGTATTCTGTCCACATTGCATGTCACAAAAGCATAGGCCTACAGACAAAGAAACATGTAACATCAAAATTAAATCAAAATTGCTTGGCAATTTTGGTATTGAATTTAGGCTTTATTTTCTATACCATATCAATAGAAGGTGATGGCCTATACTGAACACATAGGCTCTGACCTATCTGCAGGACTAATAAACTATAGCAGATAGGAAAAGTATATATGCTTTCTGTGCCTCTTTGAAGAAATCAGCCTGACCTTGACAAGAGGATGGGCAGCATCATGCCAGTAGAGATGAAATCTAATGCTTTGTCTGCAGAATGATAGATCAGATGACTGTGGTTGAAATATGGAGGACTGCACTGGCCGGCTGGCTGACTGTCATGTCTAAGGGAGGAATGTTTTCCATCCTTAACAACTGTAGAGTGAAAATGTGCTCAAGACATCAAGACTTGGCTCTTCTTCTAACCTACACATGATCCTCTTCTAAGACAAAGTTCATTGTTTTTTTCCCCTTCCAAATATATTCTGGAGGCCCTGAAGGTTAAAATGGCTAAAGGCTTTCAGACCAAGGATAATTAAACATTACATTAAAAATAGACAGGTCTGGAACATGACTGTGAAGAAATTGTGTTTGTGGGGGAATTAGATTTGAAGTCAGGCATGTATTTATCATTTGAAGAGAAAATTAGTGTTTAATTCACACAATGTAAGAGTCTTTTGTTATCCAAGTTATTACAGTTTACAAATGGTTCCACTGGAACAGTTCCTTTTACCTCTTAAAATTAACTGAACTAGTATTTGCCACTTGGCTAATCCTCCACCTTTTGGGTTTCCCTTTTCTTGTTATTTGTTTGTTTAAGAAATTATAATTGTGTTTTTTTAAAAAGGTTTGTTAAGACAGGTATTAATAATTGGTTGGAAATAGCAGTTAGAAGCATCTTGGCTCCTTACCCACAATGAATTGAAGGCAGAGATCATGTGTTAGCCAAATGAGTATTTGACATCAACTACTGGCTCACTTTGGAAACATTTGAAAAAATGCCAAAGGCTTTGGCTGCACTTGTCTGTTTCCAGTATGGGCTAAGATGATGCAAAGCAAATGTGGAGATGTCTTTTGAAAATAAAAATGGTTTTTTTTTCTTCTTTGTTATGTTCTTCTTTTTTTAAGGGTTTGGGTATTTTTAGAAGCAAAGCTGAAAGGATTCCTGGGGTCTTTTATCAGCAATTAATCTGGCTAGCAGTCTCACTTTTTTCTCATATCTTCACAACATGGTATCAGTAAACAGCAACAAGAATGCTTTAAAAACACATTAAAAATGTGCATCAGTGTTAAACCATTATTATTTGTTTAGAACCATAGACAACAACCATATGATCAGACTAAATATTGTAGTTCATTTAACATGCCATACCAGCTTTTGTGTGAATCTTACTCTTGAGTAGGTAGTTGATTCTTTTAGCTTTCAGATTATGACACAATATAATCACATTTTAGGATCATTCCACATTAAACATATAATTTCTTCTTCTATAAAGAAAGAATAAAAGATCTGCAGAGACTGGAAGTTTTCCTATAGTGTGCCTTTGCCAATGTGAACTTTAAATACTAGTTGCTTCTTCTATCATTCAGCTAAGAAAAGGGACTTAGCAGGCAGTAATTCAATAGCTAAGATATATTATTTTAAGACTTTATATTTTTCCCTTTATTGCACACCAAGATCCTTCTATTCCTAAGAAACCCATAGAAGAAGCAAAAAAAAGATAATGGAACTCAAAAAGGTTCCTCCAAGAGCTACAGTGTAAATTGTACAAGGACATTTATCCTTGGTTTCCTAAGAATTAACAGTAATTGGAAGGGCATATACAGAGCATCAATAGTTGGAAAATAAGAGATGGGGAGATAAGAATAACAAGGAACATATATGGCTCCTATAATAGGTAGTCTACAATAGACCTTCAGTTACAGACTAATTTCACAATCCCCTTGCAAATAATCTGCTCATCCTTTTACTAAGAGCTACCTGTATATTCTTTGGCAGCCTGATGTATGAAGGAATGTTAGAGTTTGTTTTAAAAAAGGAAAAGTGTCCTCCAAAGAGAAAGCGATATATAAAACTTGGAAAGGGTACCTTCCTCTCTACATATATGGAAGCCTGATCCAACATTATCACTTCCTCCATTGCCAATTACTTTTCTGGTCCTCTCTTTGAGTGAAAACAGCCTTCATCATTAAAAAAGAAAGAAGAAAGTTTAGTCACTCATATTACATACATCCTCATATTACATATATCCTATGCACATCTATAATGTGCATAGGACACATCTATAATGTGCATAGGAGCATGAGATAATAGTGCAGTAAGTGTAGGCTGAAATGAATTTCACTACTTCAGTTATTTTCTTTATTAGACACACACAAACATATAAAGAGTAGGGATATGTAAGAAATGTATTCTAATGAATGAAAAATAAAAATATTTTATGCTGTTTCCATCATAAAAAATAGCAGAATAACTTCCTCATTCTTTTGTTACCTCTTGATTGTTAAGGATAAGATGGTAGTCCAAGTCTATTGTCTTCTAAAGCTAGAGAAAATTGGTGAAGAAAACTTTTAAAAATTCTTTAAAATAATCCCATTGACTAATTTAACAGTAACTTTGATAGCAAATAGCAGGCAACATTGACTGCCAATCCAACACTTAAACCAAGTGGTTATGCCTGGTGACTGCCTGGACTTTGTAATTTTCTGGCAAGATTCCATAAGTGATTTTCTTTTCCTTGCTTCCTATGGCTGAGAAAGAGACTGACTGGCTAGAGATCATCCAGCTGGCTTTGTACCTAAAGCAGTTCATGGTCTCCTGGTTTCTACCCTGATATTTTAACCACATTGAATATCATGTGAAACAGGATGGAACAAGAATTTGCAAAACCATATACACAACAGCAAAAAGCAGTTGATGCATTGATTTTTGGGGAACTTTGGTGCGTTCCTCATTTTTGTAGCTGCACAAGGGAAAAAAAGTTGTTGCTTTATTCTTGAATGTAAAATAACGACAACATTATAACATTAAATGTATACATTACAGTTTAAAGGGTACAGGGTAAAACAAACAAACCTGTTGTTAAATGCACTCTGAAGTTAAACAAAGCACAAGAACATATAAAGAATATAAAAAGAAAGCTTTGAAGCTCTGACCCTTTTTGTAGTTTTAAATGCAACATGGACCTTAATATTATGCTCAGAAGAATATGCTCAGAATGTAAACACACCAATGCTTGTAAAAATCAACCAAACCATCAACATATTGCTAACCGTGGCCTTTTCACAATCTCAGTTGCATTAGCAATATCTGTATGTCAAGTAGGACACAAATGTATATTTTGTATTCATCTACCTTCTTTCATCCTCCTTTATTTTCCTTCTTTCAGAGGTGGTCGGTTTGCAAAAGAAAGCAGAATGATAAACATACAAACAACCTCCAAGAAGTCTAAAATCTTCATAACAAAGAACCTGCAGCTTCCAGTAGTCATTGTTTATCTGTACAGAAACAAGGGGCACGGATGAGACCAGTGCTCTTCATCTTGAGCTATGTATTTTAGTTAGTTACTTTGTTTTTAAACATTTAGTTATGTCCGCTTCTTGGTGACTTTATAGGCAAGTACTCTCCATCTATTCTGTCAAGCACAGCTTCTTTCAATTGTTGGATGTTCAACTTTCTATTAGTGTTGATGTTATCAAACCAATCTGTTCTTTGCTTGTCCCTTCTTCTTTGTCCACTAACCATTCCTAGCATCATTGCCTTCTCCAATGAATTTGCTCGCATAACATGGCCAAAGGGAATCAAGACATAGTTTTGTTATTTTAGCTTCCAATGATATGTCTGGTTTTATAGTATTTAACACATCTCTGTTAGTTACTCAAGCTGTCCATGGTACTGTATATGCAGTAATTTACATCAGCACCACAGTTCAAAGGTATCAGTTCTTCTTACATATGCCATTCATGTATTTTAGTAGCTTCAGCTTAATCCCAGAATGTACTTCTTTAGATTGCTACACTTGGTCTAAGCCAAAAACAACAGGAACATGGTTTGGAAAAAGAACCAAACCTCAATCAAAGTAACAATTGCACTCATCCTTATGCTCAAAACCAGTCCTCTTCCGTTGACACATTTGCTTTGTTCTGGGCTTGCAGCACTTAAAGTAGTCAGTCCTTTTTATCCCAGAACATTTTGTTTGCCCCTAGTTACACACACAGAGGAAGCTAAATAAAACGGACAAACCCAGCCTCTCCTTTCCTTTCTGCTTCTCATGCAGCTATAAGTCAAGCCACCATGAAGTAGTTGCTTTAAGAATGCCGAGACAGAATTCTGGTTCTTTTCAAAAAAAATAAATACAATTCTTACCCATCTGCACTGGCAGTGTTCAATAGCGCAGAAATTCTGGGCATGGAAAGGTCTATGTCATTTTTGCCTGACATGTAGCTCTACTTATAAATAAGGGAGCTGTCAAACAAGAAGTGTCAGCTTTATAAACCTGCATGAATTGAGAGGGGCTCTGAGGCAGACTTTAAAGAACTAAGCATTCACTGACTTCTGCTCAGAAGCAAAAATCTGTCAGTTCTGCTTTCTTCCACATTTTGTTTAACCACATGTTCTTTCTGTCCCATCTATAAATAAATTTACCAGTGTGGGTAAATTTTTATTAAAGGAAGGAAAGGAAAGGAAAAAACCAAAATAGAATTTCACTTCATGAATCAGAAAGGCAAAGTATTTCATTTTTGAATGAAATTTGCCTGATACAATCTTTTTTAAGCACTCTGAAATATATTTTTGGCAAAATATCCTGTACTTTTCTTATCACCAAAAGCCAGAATGTATTTTTAACACTGAATAGCTATACAGAAAACAACATAGCCATCAGTATATATTTTTGTTGTTATTTGAACATTGCTGAAGTTTTTGTAAAACCTGAAAAGTTAAAGTACATTTTTTTAATCTTCATTAAAAAAATATTGTATGATAATGTATAACTTGCCTGACCTGTGTTTGTCTATAGGAAAATTAGCATGCTAACCATAAAACCAGATTATTATAAGTTAGTCAAAGTGCAATTATTTATATTTGATTGTGTGATACTTCATTCTTCTAATCTGGAGGCAAACAATCAAACCCAGATTTACTCTAGTGGTTGAATTAACTGTCTCATTTTAAGGCACTCACAGGGTGATTTAGGACTTGATCACATATTAATTTCCTGATCACTCTTTTTTAATGTGTATTCATGGAAGTTATAGTAGGCGATGGATAAGGAAAGAGAATTGTTTCACGCTCACTAATATGCATCTCTTACTTCTACCAGCATTACACAAGGGGATGGGATGGCAGAACATAATAGATAAATAGACAAAGAAGCCATCAATTAGAACACAAACAATATATTTCTTTCCTATGTATTTATATATTAAGAAATATACTCTTTATAATACATGGAAGAATATATAAGTATTTAATGAAAGCCTTATCTTTCAGAAATAAAGGATTTTGAGAAGTAGTCATTTCCAAAACAAGTGTCAAGTGTACACTATACCACTATACTTCACAAACCAGAAAACCCTCCTCCCTTTTATATTTAATGAGTAAAAGAAAAATAATATGTAATTTGCTAATGTATAGAACCCTCATACTCCCCAGACATCTTGTCTTATTGTTTTCAAATGAATCTTTCTAAGCTATGCCCTGAGACTGAGAATCTTACTCTTTAAGGATTAACAGATTTCTACAAGAGAAATTTTATATTATTGTGAAAAAGACTGTGGTGTAAAAAAGATTCTGGTGGAAAAAATTATGTGGCCTATTAATTTCCCTAATTATTTTGCTCTCCCCCCCCCCAAAAAAAAAGATAGCACACCTAAAAATGTTCTGACTAATGAGGGAAGAATGATGGCAGGAATAGATTCTTGAAAAAAATTGATGCCTCTATAATGTGTCCTGGATACAAGGACCACAGAAAACATTGATTCTAAGAAACATTCATGTGTGAAGACGAATTTCTCAATGAAATAATATTGTCCAAGAACATCTCAAGATAGAGTGATGAAAAAGTCCTATCCTACTGCTGACTTATCAAGTCAGTGTAATCAGATCCTGATGACACTGCAGAAAATACAAAAATATACTAGTTGATGAAATTTTTCTTGGGTATGGGAGTTAGCTTAATTTAAGTTCATTATATTTTTACACCAGATCTTTATATTTTAATAAATGGCATAAAATAAAATATAGGTTGGGTTCACTGTTGCAAACATAGGTTGATATACGGCACATTCTTTTAATGGAATAATCTTTCATATACAGCCTAGCACATAAGAAAGATTTATCAACCACTCGTTTATAGTGCTTTCTTTCTCTCTCTTATTCTCTCTCAACACTTTGTTAGTACAAGCAGACGGGAGATTTAGATTTAGTTAATGTGTGTTGGTTTTATAGATGGAGGTTGTGTGGGTAGAAGAATGATTTTCCTTTGCTCTTGGCAATATTGTTTCAGTACTATTCTTCCATGAGAACAGCTGCTAAATTGACTGTATTGTTTATTCCTAGCCATTGAGATTTGGCTGTGGAAATCACTTCCTAGTAGGCAATACATGTGTAACTGTCTACTTCCTCAACTACTCCTTAGGTATTTTGGCCACAGATCACACAGCACAGGTATATTACAAACAATGGGTGTGGAGTCATTTCTGCATTTTTAATATCCTGCTGTAACATAATCATCATTCATAGAACATAATCATCTATTTCTCTCTCTCTGAAGGAAATGAAGAAGCGTTACCTTGTAAATCCTGAAATTCTCCTATACAGTTCACAGATTTTTTCCATAAAATATAATATTATGCACTGCTAGTAGCCATTCCAGTTTGAAGTTGTTTTCCCAATATGTACCTTAGACTGGTTTTTCTAAGGTAATTTAAAACTTGTATTGACTGGAATGTGCACAAGATCTCATTTAAACATGGTAGGAGACATTATTTTTCTCTCTTGTGCTCCAACATTACCATTTGATTATTTCTTATCCATTCCTTAACTGAAATTGATCATTTAAACCAGATTTGGTAAAATTGCTGCGTTAGTTCTGATAGATAATAAATGGAAAGTAACCAAATATTGTACATCTGTCTTCATCTCTGTGACGAGTTTCTTCATATACCAAAGACTATAGTATCTTTTTTGGATTCTCTATAGTAGTACTTATGAAACAAAACTCCATTGTTGAGATTATTCCAGAAAAAAAAATAGGAATCTTTCATAATTTCTGAAAAGGAATGCAGACTGTTGGCCTTGGGTATTGTTGGTGAGCATAAAATGTGATGTTGGAGAAAGAAATCATATGTGAGTGGCTAATTGATATTTGTACTGTTAATAGAGAGTGTTCAACTTATGACTACTTTTCTTGGTGCAATAATATTAAGTTTCAAATCTCTCTCCCACTTCCATGTACACAGAATTTTGGTCTTATTTTCAGGCTGACATACATTAGAGATTTTGCTACTGTATCTCTTTTTCTCTCTGCCACGCCATATTTATGCACTATATCATAATGCTTTGTGGTTCTGTTAGATATGACAATGGATTGCAGTGATTTGTGCAGAGGTGATGTTAAATTTTATTTGTGGCTCATAGCAGCAGTAGATTTTGATGAGTTTAAACATGTAGAAGATTTAAATACTCATGTAGCAATACTATGTTTTCTACACATAGTGCTTGCTACTTTTTCAACTTTTGATGGAAACAAGTTTTTGAGATCCCATGGCTGATGACCCTAGCTCTTTTTCCTTTTCTGCTAAATCGAATTCACATAGCCCTTTATTCTCATTTCCCTTTTCATTTTATAGATAATTTACATAAGAAAAAATGTTTATATAATTCCAAAAGGCTAAGGGTAGGACCTCAGCTTCTGATCCCAAATGACTTAATTGAGCACTTGTCTGTCAAGGATTCTAAATTATCCATTGCTTGTTGAAAGGGTTATCCTCTCTTTGTTGGCTTATTCAAACCTTTTAACTGACAAGAGAAAGTGACAGTAACAAATTGCTTGAAAGAGATTTATTTTCTGTTTAATTGAATAATGACTACTTTGTATAGAATTGGGATAAATTCTGACAATTAAGCTCCTTTACCTCCATCTAATTCCTTTATCTGTTAAAACAATTAGGTCTTTGCATATGATCTTTCTCCTCTTTAATGAACCCTTGGCACAAAAACACAGAATGATTATTAATATTGAAATAAGTTCTAAAATAATTACTAATAAAATAAGCTCTAAAATCTCGTAAATCAAGTATAGTAAGATTGATCTGGAGGGGGAAAAAAGTAAAATTAAATTATAGTGAGAAAATGACCCAAAAGGTATGCACACTTTTAAGTTCTTCAGAACTTTTTATCAGGTCATAGATTACACAGTCATGTTGAGAAGATGGTAAGAATCTCACCAAATTAGTCAGATGTTAAGACCATGATGTCACAGTTCAGTCAGTGTTAAGATGAATTAATAGGTTGAATATATTCATTGGAAATAATTAGTGTCAAACTTCACCAAGCATTAAGGAAAAAAAGAAATAAAAATCATTAATCCACTGTGTTCTCTTCTTGTTTCCATGTGCAACTGGGCTTTTAAATATTTTTAATATCAAGATCAAAAACTGCCTTTTTTCTTCTTCCAGTTTTCAGTTCTCCTGTGATAGAGCCTTCTGTTCTAAGTGCTAAAAGTGGTTGAGAATTTTTTGTGTTAAGTTTTTGAAAACGTATACTATCTGTGGTTGTTTTCTTATCCATCATTCTTTTAGAAGGATTTTTTAATACAATGCAGCAATTTTCAGAGTGGAAAGCTATTTCCTTTCCACTCAGATTTTGGCAGCGGAAGTTTCAAAAAAGTTTACAGCAAAGGAATGAATATATTTTGGATTGGCTTTTTGAAGGCAGTAGAGAAAGGGAAAATTTCCTCTCTTTAAATTAAGGCATAAGCTCATGGAGATTGAGTGATCTAAATTAAGACTATGTTATAATTAAGAACAAAGCATTTTCTTAATACTTAATACATGGAATTATACCAACAAAACCTAGATTCACAAAATCTAGGTTTTGTGAATCTTAGATCTTAAATACACATATATTTAAATACATACAATGTGAATGCAACCGTTCCATATTTTGTTGTACCCTGTTGGATACCTTTTGGAATTTCATTGCTATTCAATAAATGTTTATCAATCATTTCAATTCTCAGTTTCTATCCTTTTGTCCCTCCCAGTTGGTCAATCAATGGTATGCATGCATCTTAGATAATCAGTGCTTTGTAATTTCCTTGACAAATGATTTTGGAAGACAGCCACTTTTTTGCACAAACATAAAAAATGAATGACTTTTAATTTCAGCTTATTTATCCATATTTGTGAATAACAAATCACGGTCCTTTTTATCATGCTGGTGGATACAATTCTGCCACACAAGAAAAATGTATATATGTACATTTAACATTCCATTCAGAAGAAGTTCTTCTGCCAGGAAAAAAATAAACATGGAAATGTTTCTCAACTTCTTGAAGAATTAACTGCAATACCTTGTGTGTGTGTGTGTGTGTGTGTGTGTATGTGTGTGTTTTGAAACTAACACATTTATTTTGGAATAAAAGAGCTTTCTCCAACTTGATATCCTCCAGTTACATTGGGAATATAACTCCCAGATTTTCTATTTGGCATAGACATTAATAATTCTGGAAAATTAAATCCCAGCATAGGTCAGCATAAAGCTTTGATGGGACATAACACAATTTTCCAGTTGTACAAATAATTATCCTCAATTAGCCAGGTATCTGAGAACAGAGCCAGAAGGAAAATTATGCTGACTTAAAAGGCGATTCCATAAAAAATTGCAGTCATTGTATACAGTATGTTTAAAATAAGCACAGTTCACATTCATACTTGTATAAATAATGCTAGCACTGTCCAAAGGCTTCATTGTTTCTTTTTCTGCAATAGGCTAATATCATTGTGAAAAAATGAACCAAGTGTAATGATTCCCTAAGGTAGTCGTCCTTTAGGAAGACTAAGTATTTCTGCTTTTGGTCCTGATGCATTACTAATTTCCAATCACATCCTACGTTCGTAATGGTCCAAGTTTCATAGCTAGTAATTAAAATGAATCAAAATACTACAGAAATGGATATGATCCAATTATGGATTTTGCACTTTTAGGCCAACATGTTTCTTACTGATTTTTGTTATATTAATGATAAAGTTAATAATGTGATTATGATAATGTTTAAGGGAAATAATTGAGAGCTGTTCAAGTAGCTTTGCTCAGATACACTTTTTTCAATGGCGTTCTATAGCAGTGATGAGAGAAATGCTTTATAAATGGTTTTGGAGTTTCTTTGATGTCCTTTTGTGCTTTAAAAAAACCCCTTTGTTGAAATTGGTGCTTTAATTAAGAAGTTAATAGAGTCCTGTTTGAAGTTGCTCATTTATAGCTAACACCACTACAACATTTATAATTGGATCCTTAATACTGTGCTAATGCACACAGGAGAAGAAAGTTTATGAGATGGATAAATGGATTTTGTTCCCTTAATATGTTGCCCTCAATGGCAGCTGTGTTTTAATTATAAGTAGGTACTCTCTCTGCTTTGTGCTGCCCTTATGTGTCCTGACTGCTTGATTTATTTTACAGTTGGCAGAATTATATCCATTACTAACACACAACATGTGACAGATAATACAACGCAGTAGGACTCCCCAGTGCCATAATGTTTCCACGCTAACTGTAGCATGTTGATGCTAGATTTGCAATTAATCATTATGCTGATTTACAGAGAAGCTGAACTGAACAAAAAGTACATTACCCAAAAGGAAATTAATGTAATTTTCACAAACATAGGTGTGATTCTGTTTTTGATATTGGATTTTGAATATGACTCTTTGGGGGCCCATTATCCAAGCTTGATATAATAATGTATCATTTTATTATTGAAACAAAGGGGAAAATGAAGAGAGGGGAAGAAATCAATTGCATCGATGTTGCTTTTTGAGAAACTGCCATATACACCAGGAAACCTTTCAATGTAAACCATAGTGTTGGAAATTACGTTTTTTAATTTTCAACTTATAGAACATATAAAAATTAAGTTATACATATATATAGCCAACAAGGGTTAAAGCTTGAATCCTGTGTATTCATACAGGGTGGTGTGAATTAATTTTACATGACATTCTTCTCCAAATCCCAAAACCAATCAATCAATGTAATCACACCACATTTTATGAATTATAAATAGCATTAACTTACTAAGCTACATTTACATCTAAGAAGGATAGTTTTTGGGTTTTTTTTGTTTTTTGTTCTCTCTCTCTCTCTCTCTCTCTCTCTCACACACACACACACACACACACA
>JANHFL010008143.1:92846-103510 GCA_032468155.1 Oxyrhabdium leporinum
AGAGAGAGAGAGAGAGAGAGAGAGAGAGAGAGAGAGAGAGAGAGAGAGAGAGAGAGAGGAAAAAAAGAAAAAAAAAGCCAAAAAAGCACACAAACTTGTTTAACTGTTTTAGTCGAAGTGAAAGATTGGAACTCTGGGCTCAAGTTTATTTTTGTCTCAAAATTCAGATAACATCAACTGCCTGAAACTCAGCTAGCCCAAGAATTGTATTTTCACACCTCTGAGATACTTATTTGTATATTCTATCATATTTGAGTAACTCTTCATACACATCTGTATATCTTGGAATTTTTGAGGATTCATAAATGTTTTCTAGAATATTATTCCTGAGGTTCAGAGATGTCACGACTCACAAACATCAAGGATTAGTCCATTTATGGAATAAATTTATGTAGTCTCCCAAATATTTCTCCAAAGTAACAATCTCCATATTTGCTTTTATGACATTTAATATTTTTATAATTCAAATGAGATGAATTACGTTATCTATAGAATCCATCTTTATTTGAATTGTAAAAAAGGTAATGTCACATAAAATGTGCATAGTTTTTGACATTTTATGTGTTTGGTATAGCCTTTATCACAATGAATTATGGGAAAATAATATAATTTCTCTAAGTATGTTATAAATAGGCATTTTATATGTTTCTGATTAATTTCTTGTGTTGCTTTCTCTGCTTTTGCTGTCATGTGGTTTAATTATAAAAACTTTATAGTTAATCCTAGTATAGAATGAAAATAGCCATTCAGAGAAGAGTATTAGGTTTGATTCATAGATTTGTAAAATGATGCCCTGTTACATTGTGTTTTCATGATGAATGGAAGGAACACACATCCAGAGATATTTTGAATCAGGAATGACTATAAAAAGAAGAAAGCTAATATTGGATAGGGTTAAGGCAGCAGGCTAAAAGTAGGAGGCTTCTAGTCTTGTCCTAGGCACAAAGCCAGCTGGATGGTCTTGGGCCAGTCACTCTCTCTCAGTCTTATGAAGGAGGGAATGGTAAGCAGCTTCTGAAAAGCTTTGCCAAGAAAACATCAGTAGGCAACAGGAAAACATCCCAGGAGTCAACAATGACTTGAAGTCTGTCTCTCTCTCTCTCCTGGTCTCTCTCTCGGTCTCTCCCTCTCTGTCCCTCCCTCCCTCTCACACACACTTACACAAAGAGAGAACAACTATTCATAGTATTTATTATTTTCCCATTCATGGACCCCTTGAAATTACTGGAAAATGTAATTATGTTTCTGTTTTGAAAATTGAAGAGATTAAACAGAGGTCATTCATCTCATATCCTTCCCTTCTTATTTTTGCTAGTGCCTCTGCTTTGAATCCTCAAGGTAATGGAAGCTTTTCATTTGAAGGTATATCTTTGCATTCACAATCTAGCAAGCTAATTTAGCAAGCAGTTTCTGATGCAGTAAGTTTGCCCATCACAAATAATGAACACCCCCCCCATCAGAAAAAGAATGTGCTCAGTTTAATGATGTGAATGTCTGAGATTTCCTAACTAAAAACAAAGCAAGGTAGAACCTGCTTAAATTCCTAGTTGATGTTCTCTTGCAGTGATTTTAATCCACTAAATAATAAAATAAAAAATAATTTTGAAGTGCAATTACATTTAATGAGGAAAAAAAGAGAGAGAGAAATGTACCTAGAGCTTTTAGGGAAAAATGAAATCACAGACAAAAACATAATAAGGTTGGAGAAGAGTTCAAAATATAACTTTATGGCTTCCCTTGGAATACTACTAATAGGATGCAAAATGATAGATGATGGTTTGTCTGATATGCAACTTTCTAGTTTTTCACTAAATTTTCCTGAAAAGTAGCATCAAAAGTAGCATCCTGAAAAGTAGCATCAAAAATTCAAAATTTTAAACCTTAAAGTCATGTTTTCATGAAAATATATGCAGAAACAATTAAAAAAATGGGTAAGGGAAAAGTTAACGAGTATCCGAATTAAGCTCTTTTAAAACTATATGATAAATTATGTATATACAAATACTCCTTGAGTTCAACAGTTTATTTACTGACTTTTCAAGTTATAATGATACTGAAAAAGTGACTTACTACCATTTTTCACACTTACAACTGTTGCAGCATCCCCATGGTCACATTATCGAAATTCAAACACTTGGCAACTGACTTATATTGATAATGATTGTAGTGTCCTGGAGTGATCACCATTTGCAAACTTCTGACAAGCAAAGTAAACAAAGAAGTCAGATTCACTTAACAATCGTGTTTCTAACTTAAGAACTGCAGTGATTCACTTAATGACTATGGTAAGAAAAGTTGTAAGATGGGGCAAAATTCACTTAGCAACTGTTTTGCTTAGTAACATAAATTTTTATTCATATTAACAACCTAGACAAGTAA
Source organism: Oxyrhabdium leporinum (assembly GCA_032468155.1). Taxonomy (NCBI): domain Eukaryota; kingdom Metazoa; phylum Chordata; class Lepidosauria; order Squamata; family Cyclocoridae; genus Oxyrhabdium; species Oxyrhabdium leporinum. Next base: position 95,226 of record JANHFL010008143.1, read on the forward strand.
ACAGTTCTGAGAATTCTGCATAAGATTACAACAATAGCAGTTTGAAAACTCCTGTGACCTAGAATGTATCTCAGATATAGTTCCTAGACTGCTATTAATATTATTAGGGGCTGCAATGGCTCATATGGTTACGATAGTGATTCAGAAGACCATTGAGAGATTGACAGCTTGGCAGTTAGAAATCAGAGAGCATGTGCCATGTGACTGAATGAGCTCCCATCAATTTGTCCCAGCTCCTGCCATCCTGGCAGCTTGAAAGAATGCAAATGCAAGTAGATAAATAGGTACCACTTCAGTGGGAAAATAACAGGCACATGAAAACAGGGCTCCCATTGGCATCCCCTGGGCAATAGTGATGTCACTGGCTACTCTTTTCAATCTTGGTAGGGGCTTCCAACATGAATATAGTAGTAGTATGATAATGACAACAACAACAACGATGATGATGATGATGTTGGAAAGGACCTTGGATATCTTCTAATCCAACCCCTTTCTCAAGAAGGAGATCCTATACCATTCTGGACAAATGTCTGCCCAGAGGGGAAAAAAATACACAAAAGAATGCATACGTGAGATATATTATTATTAGTTTGAATCAATCCACTGCAGGAAGGTCTCTTCATTGACAGCTCTACGATCATCTATATTCTGGTACAGAATGGATTAGTGGTTAGATGTCTTTCTTTCTTTCTTTCTTTCTTTCTTTCTTTCTTTCTTTCTTTCTTTCTTTCTTTCTTTCTTTCTTTCTTTCTTTCCACTTCATACCGAGACTGAGAAAGTGACCCACCCAAAGTCCCCCAGCTGGCCTCAGTGCTTTAACGAAGGATTAGTATCTTGGTCTCTCTACTCGGAGTCCACTACTCTGAGTTTTGTGAAGCTTGATTAATTCATTACTTTAAGTCTGAGGACTTATGAATTATTTTATAATTTTATAATAAAGCTACATTAATATCTGAAGTTATGTCAATTATGCTTTTAAATTGAACAGGAATGAAAACAAGCTCTTCTATGCTAATATATAATTAATCTTTTGTTTTTCTATCACATTCATTATGTAGGAAATAGTCATTGTTCTGTCCCATTTAAAATCTTGTCAGCTTTTCTAGCACATTATATTTGCATGCAAAAATCCATAGGTTTTTTTAAAAAAGCATATTCGATTTGGTGGTTTTTTTTAAAATAACATTAGCAAAATATTCTTGGCTGAACTTTAAAAAAAATGAAGACAGAAATGGACAAAAGTTTTCTCCTATAAACATAATATTTTTAAAGGCAAGTATTAAGATTACTTGTCTTAAAAATATGATTAAAGAAAGAATGATTGGTTAGATCAGGGATATCCAACTTTAGCAATTTTAAGATTACAACAGTGGACTGTGAACTTCAACCCTTAGAATTCTCCAGACAGCACAGGGAATTCTTAGAGTTGAATCTACAAGTTTTAAAGTTTCCAAAGTTGGACACCCCTAGGTTAGACTAATACCTGAATATATGTTTTTACAAATATATATCCTGTAGAGTGCAGAACTAAATAATTTTAAAGCAATCCGCCAAATTAAGATGCATTAGCACCTTGTTAGCCCTTGGATGAGATGCCATTCAAAATCCCAAAACTATAGACTAGAATAGAAAACCCAAAACATCCTAGATAAAGAAAATCCCAAACCACTTCCATACTACTTCCAAGAAATCCACATGTCATATCCAAGTAATTTCAGAAATCAAGCTAGACTCAAGATAATTTTTAACGTTTTACCAATTATTCTGCAAAGACAAGTAATGTCTCCTTTTATATGAAAATTCATATTTACTTATTTATTCATTTGATTCAATTTCCATTGCTGTCCATATTGCCCAAGCAACTGTACGTGGCAAATAAGGTTTAAAAACAAGATAAATAACAATAGTAAAACAGACAATACGCCATCAGAGCAGAAAATGGCCACCAAGGATAATACTTCAAAGGATCAAAATATAACAGTATTAAGACCCTCTTGCATAGGTAAACAGTCAAATTTTCAGCTCTTTCAACATGGCAAGCAGGATCAAGGCCATCTGATTTGAAGTAGAGAGATAATCTAAAGGAAAACACCACAACAGAAATGGGTCTCACTTGATGGCATTCTTTAATCAACAGGATGAGAAGTATGCCCTTCTGCCAAATTTGGACAGATGGAAATAATGAAAGGGAGATGGTCCTGTAGATATCCAGGCCCCATGCCATGAATATGAAGGCTTATGGAGAGGGAACAGCCCTTTAGTTTAATTTTTATAATTTAAGATCAATGAAAGGAACCATTTACATTTCCATTTTGGTAATGTAGCCTTGGTCATGTGTTTTTTGGAGTGCGGAGAAAAGTTTTAACTTCATCCATACTTTACCAGGGCCTCAATCCAAATCCAACCCCATGATACCTTTTTGAGAAAAACAAATGGATGTGAATGTTAACATAATTTAAAATATGGTAACAAATGTTTTGCTTGTTCAGTCAAAGCTATCTCCCCCTCCTTGAAAAATGTAAGAAAATATACGCTATTGAAAGTTGTGTGGAAATGGGAATAGCTAGGTTTAAAAAGAGTTATATTAGAAAAATTTGCATTTAAAAAGCCTGCATCAGGAAATTTCTGTGTCAAAGAATGAAAGCACAGTAATTTGTTCTTTTCTTGAGTAGGGCAGAAAATCTTTGTTACAAGCTGTTGTAAACATAAAGAGTCACCCTTTGTATGCTTTTGCTTTGTTTTTAATCAGTGGAAATCACAGAAAACTGCAATACTGCCAGACATTTTCACAGTGTTACACAATCATTAAAGAAAAGATTTGCAATTCATTCACATCTAAAAAAAATATTTGCTTATTTATCTATCATGAGTCAGTGTTGCATGAAATAAAAGATTTATAGATAGTAAGGCATTGCATTTGCATAGTTTAGATGTTTACAATGTATTAAATATTGATAATTTGCTTCTATGAATGCATTCAACATGATGGTCCTCCAAAATATACATCATCATCATTATCATCATCATTATTATTGATTTAATCTTTGATTTGATTCAGTCTAGGACTGGTAAAAACTTAACAGTTCAAGTCCTAATGAAGGACCTAAGAGCTGTTAAGGTAGCAACTGAGTACAAAGGCAATTCCAAGAAGGGTGGTTTTTTGCAAAGTCAGGATATTCAGGTCTAATAAGTTCAACACTTCTATTACTATTGGTACAACATTGATTTCTTCCTCCATAGTCACTCAACTTCAATTTGCATTGTTGTTGTTGGTTGCACCCAAGGCACCTATTACTATTGGTACCCTTGCTTGACTTTGCCACAGTTGTTCTATTTCTATTTGTAGGTTTTATGTATTTTGTTATCTTATCCAATTTTTTTCTATTGTGCTGTCTCCAGGCACTGCCACATCCACTATCCACACTTTTTTGTCTTTCTTATTGACAACTGTTAAGTCGAAGACATTGTGTGGCAGGTGCCTGTTTGTCTGAATTCTAATATCCCAGAACACTTTAACTTCTGTTCTATGATTTTCTTTATTTTATGGTCCCACCAGTTCTTGCTTGCAAACAAATGATATTTCCTGCAGATTTTCCAATGCAACATTGTTGCTACTTTGTCATGCTTCTGCTTGTAGCCATGCACAATCTTCTTACATCAGCTTACCAGGTGATCTGCTGTTTCTTAAGTTTCTTTGCATAGGCGGAATTTACTGTCTGCTTCTGTCTTCTCAATTCTGGCTTTGTATGCTTTTGTCCTTAAAGCTGTGCAGCCAGAAAGACCCTTGGCCTCTTTCTTTAACTGTCCTGCTCTTAGCCATTGCCAGGTCTTGTTATTATCTGCTTTCCTTGCTATTTTTTTAATGCACTAACCATGTAGTTGCTTTTTCTTCCTATGCCTCCATTCTACTCTTCATTTTGTCTTTCTTGTAGGCCAATTTGGTCTCTCCAGTAGTCAGTAAGCCTTCCTGGCATACTAACTTCAGTGCATCGTCTTCACTGTCCTTCAGATATTCTCCCAAAGCTCTTTTTAATTCTTCAACCATCTGATGTACTTGCAACATTCCACACCCACCTATTTGCCTTGGTCTGTCAGTGTTGCTGTGAGGATGAAGGGCATGATTCATTGTCACTATTTTTCTGGTCTTTTCTGATCCATTGCTTTTAGTTCTGCTTGCTGCTATGTATCTAATGACTGTAATTGTCCAGCTGTTGATTGCCTTGATGGTATTTCCTCTATTTAGTTTGCACTTTAAGATCTTCTTCACTCTCTTGATGTATTCACTTCTAATCTTTCTCTTGACTTCAATGTGCTTGAAGTTATCAGCTTGAAGGATACCAAGGTATTTGTAGTAATCATCTTGAACCAGACTCTTATTGTTATTTTCATGGGGCATTTTGATTTCTTCAGTTTTCACTACTTTTCCTTGTTTGATAGTGAAAGTGGCACATTTGTCCAGTCCAAACTCCATTGCAATTTCTGTCTATATATACGGACAATGTTGAGCAGCAATTCTATTTCAGATGGTGTTTTTCCATACAGCTTCAGATCATCCATGTATAGGAGATGGGATATTCTGGAAGATATTTTTGATGTTTGATAGCCATGACATGAGTTATTTAGTATTGTTGACAGAAGAGACAGTGATATGACAAATAGTATTGGTGATAGCGAATCTGCTTGAAATATTCCTCTTTTGACAGAACTGTACTGTTTCGTTCTTGTCAGGTACTTACTGATTCACATTCTCTGTTGATGGACTCTTCCATTGGAGGTTCTGACTATAATTTGCAATTTGAGCTTCATATGTGCCAATCTTCTTGGCTATAGCTGTTATTTGCTGCTTTATTATTTCCAGTGCTTCCTTGATTTTCCTTGTTTCTAAGTGGTATTTCTTGATTAGGTTTTTTTTTGGTTTTCTTGTTTTTCAGCTTCTTTTCTTTCATCTGCTCTAGCTTGCTTGCATCTGATCTCAATTTGCTGATCTTATTTTCCAATATAATCCTCCATTTTTGTGGTGCACTGTTTAGTTTTTTTTTCTTCTCTGTTGATTTTGCATTCCAGGTATTCAGTTATAACTGCAGCTGTACTTTACACTAGTTGGTTTGTTTTATGCGTCAAGTTGGTACTTATATTTGATATTGCACTATTTGCATCTTTTAACACTTGTGCTAATTGTTTCTTTAGAACAAGCTTCAGTTCAGTTGTTCTTTGTTTCAATTCTTTTACTTCTTTCATTAGACAGTTTTGTTCTTCCTGAGGCAGAGGAGTGGGTGCCTGGTTTCTAAATGAAAACAATTGTATATCTCTGTTGGATTCTTCTACTACCAACTCCCCTTAGTTTTCCTCTATATTCTTAGTTATGTCTGGCAAGCAAGGCTTTTATTTATTTGCCATGGGTGAAGCTTTGCAGTTCTTCCAATTCTGCTTCTGTCAATACTTTATTTTGTATTATAAATCAGTTATTTCTGATTCTGGACCTTGTTCTTTCCAGAACTGGTGCATTCATTTCAAATATCCTCTTCTTGTTGGACTTGATTTGCAATAACAGATCATTATTTCTTTGTTTTCAATCACTGTATATTTGTGATGGGTAAACACCTTTTCTTCCAGTAGTTAGGAAGCTGCTGGCCCTGGTTGATCAGCCAACAATTAACTGAAAGCAAAACCTATAGCCCATTTTTCACCAGATATCCAGGAACTCCAACATCTAGCATGGTCCTTGTTAACCCAGGTGACATCTGAGCTGTATGGCTTTCTGAAATTTATGTCTCACCATTTTTTTTATGGGAGAGACACTCTTTGTCTGACTCCTCTGATGAGACCTGTCTAATATGGTTGAAACTCTGGCATAGCTCTCTTCTTTCTCAGACCACACAAGCCCTACAACCACATCAAGGTAGTGTCTCACTGGGAGATTACTGTTTGTTTGTTTGTTTATTTATTTGTTTATTTCTTTGAGTTATAGTGGCTGGCTATATAAATGTTAAATAAATAAATAGGAAGGCAAGAAGAAGCCCCGAATAGCATCTTAATCCCTGGCTCTATTATGCCTTTGATCCAGGCAATGCAAATGATATATGTTTGGTTTACACTCTGGATTAAGTAAACAACTGGAAAGGTTTATAGCTCTCCCCTATACTACCTCCCCTAACTAATGCCAAGACAGGGACATTTTGCATCTTACTTCTGAATAAGGAAGGTGTTATTGTATGGGAGGGCAAGGAACAAATGCATCTTTAAAGCAGCTAGTAATTTACTCTGAGACAAAGCATTCTAGATATTTTAATGCAGACAGGAAATGTGATCTTGTGGATTTCTAGATAACCTTGCCACATTAGAGCCAGCTAAAGGCTAATGAAGTTTCAGCCATTGCTCAGTGTTTATGGCTCTATTAATTTTTTGTTAGAAGTGAAGCTTAATGAATTTTTAATGCACTCACATGTATCTAGCAATGACATCAAGTATATTGATTTCCTATCAGGCTATAAAATGAATTCTTAACTGCGAGGAGCTGATACCATGTAAATAGATTTGTAATTGCATCGTAAAGGAGGCATTGGCCAAGCTCCTATCGTAACATTGCTAGAAGGTATGTATGTCCTATCCCTCATCCCTGTCCTTTCATTCAGCAAAAGCTTTTTATACAACAAACTGCTATTCACCCTGGAGCGTAAACTGATGCCAAGCATCAAAATTAAAATACCAGTACCGTGACAACACAGATAGTTGTTTGGCTTTCCAGACAAACAATTTACTTTTAAATGTGAATCCAATCTGCACTGAAAAGCCAACTTTGAAACAGAAAGGCAGCATTGGCAATAGGGGGATGATATTTTTTCTTCTTCTTTTTTTTCCTTTTTCTGGCTAGGATAATATGAAGTTCTCTGCTATATTTCATTTCAGCTGACTGTGGAACTGTGAAAATTGTTCAAATTGTAATCCTTGCTGTTGGGTTTCTAAAGGGGGATGATGAATTAAAATCAACATTGCAAAACATGTCCCCAGTCCATGTCAACTCTTAAAACAAACCAAAATGTTATTTTGCTATTAATGTTATGGATAACAATAGTACATATTGGTCTTTAACTTGAGGGAAAACAATATCATAGTCATTTCATAATAATGTTGATAAATCTTAAATATTATTTTAAAAACAGTTTAGAACAAAATTAATGACACTTTTTAAGTTGGTCCATAAAGTTGTGGAATAACATAGTTTGTTTAATCAAGTCATTTCAAAATCCAGTGTGTCTACTAATATTGGATCTGGTTCCAAATAAACCAAAGTTATCCCTATGGTACTTATTTTAACCCAAATTGCTTGCACTATATGAATTTATAGGAGAGAAAGAACATATGGGTAACTCTTTCTTCTTCAAACAACGAGATAGCAATATACAACTGTCTTGCAGGTGTTTTTTTAGGCATTCTATCTCATTGTATTTGGGTTTTTTTTTGTTTTTCTGTATGCAAATGAAAAGTATGGAAGAAGCTAACACTATCCATTTGTATGCAGGTCTCATATACATCCCAGCCCATTCAAGTTGACTAGTGTTCTAGGAAGTCCAACAATAGCTTTTCATGACATGGGAAGGTTCACTGTCCCTTCAATTAAACAATGTCATATTATAGAAATCAAGAATCATGCTCTTTCTGTCTATGCAACAATGTATTCCCAAATTGAGGATGGCCTTGTACCTAATGCTTTTTTTAGTAAAAAAAATACTAAAAATTACCATTACAAAAATAAAAAACTAATACAAAGTAAAAAGAAAATAAAAAATAGAAAGTATACATTCTAGAAATTTCTAAAAGATAGAATATAGTAGGAGCGCACTTATTACATAATCCTGGGAGCTCAAGTTGTGCATCCTAATTTAGAGAAAGTGCCTCTGGTTAGACACTCATTGATGTTTTTCTGGACACTCATTGATTTTTTTCTACATGCAAATGCCTTCTCTTTTAAACAGTAATCACATGAGATTTGGGCACAAAGGGAATATATTTCTCTAAAAACAACCCTAGAGATAATATGGCAATTGAGAAAAAATAATCAGTGCAGAATGGAATACTGATTATTTCATGTAAACTTTGAATATATTATATAAAATTGTCTGTGGATTCTGAGTGATACTGAGAAAAGAGTTTCACTTCCATCAGCTAGGTAAAAACAACAGGCTTGAAAAACATATTTCATATACAAGTTGTCAGCGTTCCATCTAAGTTCAAATAACTCACTCAGCACTCAGATAAGAATTAATCCAAGTAAGAGTTTATTAAAG
>JANHFL010008143.1:112949-130868 GCA_032468155.1 Oxyrhabdium leporinum
TGGGCCATGTGGAGACTCCTGGGAGGGGTGGGGAGGGCAGGAGGAGTGGGCAGGGCCAGCCAGGAGTGGGATATGGGGGTTCAGCAATCTCCACAGACTCTTCGCTAAGCGTCCGCCCAAACCCCCGCGAACCCCCAGCAGCCCACTCCTGTAGCTGGGTGACTTTAGGCCAGTCACTCACTTCATATGGTTGTTGTTATGGAGAAAATAGGAGGAGGAAGGAGTATTAGGCATGTTTGCTACTTTGGTTTATTTGTTAAAAATAATAAAGGCAGGAAATAAATAAATAGGTTCAGGAATCGATCCTGAACAAGCTGTCATGTCAGCAATGGATTGAGATTCCCATGACTGCCATGGAACTGCCATGGGATTGGAGTTGGACCATTCAATATTATTGAAATAATCCAAAATGATAGCAGTAGGAAGATACTAAAATAGCTTCCTTCCCCTACCAAATCAGATGAGAAAGTAGATGTCTTTCAATGTCACCTCCATCTAGCATTTAGATAATTCCTTTCTGACCTTGTTATAAGCCACTTCTTTTTTCCTCATATCTTCTTATGACTTTATGATCTATTAAAATATCAAACATTCTTGTATGCTTTTCATTTTATAGCAACAAAGCATTCTGTTTGATATCACAAGAAATGCAAATGAATCATTTAAGTGTAAAACAAAGCTAGCACAAGAGATATAACAGTTTTGATGCCCAACTGTTTGGACAGATTTAGATACCAAATAGTTTTTTAAAATGTAACTACTGCAATAATTGTATTGCTTTTCTTTTCCCTGATGCTGCTGGTTATACTTTCTCTTCATTTCATTTATTGTCAATTCACTGTGCTTATGACACATTTCTTTTTAATTGTGAAATTACAGAACCAAAAATGCAACAGAATCGTGTAAGAGCTATAATTTATAGTTAGTTGAATGGTCCTTCTCTTAAGCTCTCCTTTGTGATGATTTGCTGAATTGTTGGCTACAAATCTCATTATCTGGCTTTTACAATATGCACAAGACATTTTTTTAAGATTCATTACACACCATTGCAAATAAATGCAACAAATTTAACCAATAGTTTGTGTACTTTTAGGAAATATTTAGAGACTGTTATTGAAGCACTTGTGCTTTGCTTAATAATTGATATGTGGTGCTATTTGGTTGTTTATAATAATTTTGGCCTCCTACAAGACTCATAAAAATATGTACTTCATATATTTTCCTTTAAAAAGCACCAAGTTCTCTCTCAAAAGAATTCAGTATTATCTAGAACAGTATTTAAGTGCCTTTTTTCCCCTAAATTTAGCAATTAAGATGAGCGATGGATGGATATGCCCTTTCCTGTTTCCAGATTAATTTATCACAATTCACACTTGAAAACATTTGTAAACAAAATATATTTTATATGCACACATTTTTACTACTTTATAAATGAGAACTATGTTACAATAATTAGAGAAATTCAGTAAGTGAAGAATAATATATTTTTAATCTGGTAAATAAGAATTAGGGTGTTGTTTTTTTTAACTAACACATACAACAATAATCCCTGAAGCATCCAACTGAAAACCCTAGGACACAAACACACACACACACACACGAAAAGTAGGATGAGCATAAATAAGCAAACACTGAAAAAATAGATTCGAATCTTGTACATTATTTTAGAACTTCAAAGATAGGTTTATTTATAAGAAAACTAAGCCTAATTTTCTATTCAGGAGTCTTAATGGAACTGGAGTCCTAACCTATAAACTGGGACTTTGAAATGCAGTTTATATTATCTATAAGAAAAGATCCCTGAGAGAGAAAAATCTATCATCGCCCCACCTCTCTTTTTTACACATAGAAAGCTCTAAATTCTAATTCCTGCTTGTTCATAGAGCTAATTATTAAGCCTGAGATTCAAGTTTTATTTTCTGTATTGAACCTTTGTCTCATGCTGACATAGGACCAATATTTACTCAAGTATATGAGAAGAATGTCCTGATCCATATCAACACTATTGAATATGGAGAAAATCATATACTTTCCCAAACTATTTTTAATTCATTCCACTGGCATAATTGCAGGATTTTGTTTTTTTACGTTTTTTAGAAGAAAAATATACATAGGACTTTTAGAGTGTTTTCATTTTTTTAAAACGAACAACCTGACATCACAGGAAGCACATTGTCATTCAGTCAAAAATGTCAGTGTCCTTGGAGTTCAGGATTATTCTGATTAATAGTTATTTAAAGGACTCCAAATGAATTCATATGTTCTTCTATTCTGGTTATCAATCAATAATGACAGAGTTTGGATGCTTATTTTTAATATCAGTGTGGGCAAACCTCGAATACATGGGCTACCTAGAAATTCCTAGAATGTCATAAAACACATGGGCAAGACTTTTTTTTAAAAGTTTGTTTGTTTGTTTTGAGTTTCAAGTCATGAAATATATACCTGACCTGTCGCAGAGACTTAAAGAGCTTGTCGTAGACCATTAACATCTCTGGGAAGTTTTGAACAGAGATACTGTTAACAGAAGCTGTACTATTGCTGGCAGATAAATAATTAAACTTTGGATTGTGCAGCAGGTAGGTAATAAAATAATTTACAACATTTGTGTGAAGATAAATACAGGAAAGAATGGAGAAATTGAATTCTTTATGCATTGGCTGAATTTCCATTGCTTAGTTAAACAGATACTATAAATAAGGGAACTTGAGAAGGCAAAAGTACAAAAGAATTGCTTAAAGTTTGGTCAAAGTAAGAAGAAATTAAGGGACTGCTCTATATGTGTTTAGTCTTGTGAAAAAAGGAATTTAGCCTCATAAAAGTCTTAAAGGACCTGAACAGATGTCACAAAGAAGGTAATTATCTTTTGTATAAATCCAGAGCTGTCCATGGCATATGGGTTTAAGATGCAGAAAGCAGATTATGATTGAAGGTTAAACAAAATGTCCTATGGTAAGAAGTTTTCAATCAATTATTGGAACCAATTATTTAAGGAAGTAGTAGGTTTACCATCATTTCCTAACACCAAGGCTAGAAAAATAATAATCTGCCAGAGATGCTCTAATTTTGTTTGTTGCACTCAGGTTACCAAAAGTCTAAGAACAAAATTTGCTTCTGTCTTTTGTGTGCTGGCTGGTAGTCTGGGTTGAGAGTGGAAAATCATGCTAAGAGAGGAACTGCAACTCACAGTCTTCCAATTTCTAGTTTGGCACCTCACCTTCACCACAAGACCACTCTGGCTCTCCCTATTTAATCTTTTTACTTGTCCCAATTGATAATAATCTCAGATGTTACATAATCTCATGAAATGCTAAATAAATCTGTCCAAAAGAAAACAAATCTGAATAAACGCTGTGCTTCAGTTCTTCAAATTGCTAGGGAAATTAGGACAACATAGTGATTAAACTTACATCATCCAATTGTTATTATTTTCCATAACATCATTTTTTCAAGTTAGCTAGCTTGAAAACCCTTCATTAATTACCTTTTCTCTTGAATATACAACATTTCTCTGTACTGAGTTAGAATATCATAGATAAAATTTGCTGTGGATTTAAAACTAAAATGGACACTCTTTTCATTTTTTAAAAGACCACAGATTCAAGTGAATAAGTGATTATGTTCTTGTAAACATTCCCAAATGAGCTCATAACTTTTAGTTATAATATTTCTAAGCACAGTGTCTTCTTTTGTTTTTGTTTTGTTTTTTAAAAGTCATTTGATTAATCCCCCTTTTTTTTACAGGATGGGGGACCCAATTCACTTTGTTCATTTACTGAGATGTATTCACAGGAGAAAACATTTGTTTTGTAAATATACATACACACAGGCACACAGAAACACACACACACACACACACACTTCACCACACATTATAATCTATATGTGAAACAAGAGATGAATCAAAACAGCAAGCTCTTTTTGTTTTAATGATTCTCTTTCCTAATCTTTTGAATTTCTTGCTTCCAAAAAGGAACAAAAACAATTTTCTAAAGTCCTCCTTTCATACACATTAAGTATTGAAATTGTTTCTATAGTTATAAAATATGGACAGCTTAAAGGAAGAGTAAAGTTACTGTAAGGTTTTCTTGTTTATCATCATCTACATCACTGCTGTGGACTATATTCTGTATATAATTAAAATGCATGTTCTTCAAGCTGTAAACATTCATATGAAGAAAAGCAAGAAACATGGTAAAGCTGTTTTGCATAAAGACCCAAGAAAAACACTGGAAGGAGTCCAAATGATAAATTGGTGTCACTGATTTAAAAAAGATGAGGAAATGTTTCAATGTTCATTGGCATTGTTGCCTGTTTCTTTTCCATCTTAAAACACACACATACCCCACAATAGATTTGATGGAATCAAATTGTTAATTCTCTCCTTTTTTTCTCTTTTAACTTGGATTAGGTATCACCATCTCATGTTCTCAAATAGGCCACTTATTTAGAAGTAAATTGCTTTGAAATTACTATTCCATGAATGGTTACACCAAGAAAGCAAGAAGGATTTTTATTTTTATCAAAATGTAAGAACACAGTGGAAGCATAGCAATGTTCATCAATTATGCTATTTAAAAGTTAGCATGATTTTTTTTTGTTTAATGCACATCATTACTTCAAAAAGCATTTTGCATATGCTATTTTTTACATTATTTTCCTTCAAATGAACCTTTCCCCCACAACTTTATATTCTTTAAAATGTGTGGACATAAATATATATATGTACACACACGTTTTGATTTTTTTTAAAGTTCCAAAATATAAAATATAAAGTTGCATGAAGAAGTAAGGTGGGCTAATTTTCCTTATTGTTTTATTTGATAATGTATGACACAGAGATAAAATACTGCTCATTCTGGTAAATATTTGTTAAACAACTACTCTGAATGGTCCTACATTAATGTTTATCAACCTAATATATACCAAATCTACAACTTCCAGGTAGATAACTGATTATTTTGGTAAAACACGTCAAATAATTCCTATGTTCATCAAACAGCTTTCTTACTTTGGCAGAAAGGCAAAGATTGTTCATGTCAAGGTAATTTCCTATCTTTGGCCAAGAACAAGATAGTGCCCAATATCTAGAAATTTCCATATCTAGAAATTAATCACATAATCAGCATAACCAATTACTCTGACAACATGCTCTGCTCTCCCTGCAAACAGTACACTAACTTACATGGTTTCTCTCATTTTTCCAATATACTTCTGGAATCCCAAAATATCTGCTACTGTGGACAGAAGGACTTCTGAAAAAGATTCAGTTTGCTCTACTGTGATTTCCATTTACCCAGAGGCTTCTGGGCCTGGATAAGCAAAAACACACAGAATGCCTTACCTCTCCGAGTCCAACCTTGTCCCACTTTAGAAGAGGGAGGTGACTCTCTCTCATCTCTTATCACTGCTGCCTTCCTAGGGCGGAGAGAGAGTGACTGATCCAAGGTAAGATGGCATTAGAAATGGCTCCTTGTTTCTAGCCTGATGCCTAAATCACTACTCCAAAGTAGCTTTTTTTTTTCTGCAAGACACAAAACAAAACAACTAATTTTATGACAATGTTATAAAAATAGTGACATTATGACAGTCACACTGTCAGAACAATTGCCTGCATTTGATTAAACAATTTGTTATGAATTGGATCAGTTTGAAACTATTGGTAGAACAATTTAAGGGTTCAAGTGAAAACCAGCAGACAAGAGAAATTTCTGGCAGGAGGAATGTCTCGTAAAACTCACCCATCAATTTAATCATCATTTCCAAATTGCTGCTTAAAATAACAGGATTGGGTTTGTGGTATTGTTGCATTTTTACTGTAAGTGGAAAGAAAAACCACAGCCATTTCTATTTTTAACACTCTTTCCTCCAGGACATATTGCACCCTGCTTTCCTTGAGCAGGAAAAAGAAGAATAGACTTGCCAGGATGATAACTATTTAAAAAAATCAGCTACACTTGAACAATTTTCACAGCTGGGAGCCATCTGCAATGTGTCCTACATTGCCACAAGTTGCCTCTTGATTGCAGATGGATATAAAGTTTTAATGCAAATATTTCTACTGGAGCAAACTTAGAGCAGCCATCTACCATTTCTCCTTGTATTTCTAGTTACAATAATGGTGATTGCAATGTCTATTTTCTTTTATCTGAGGGAGTGTCTGAAAATCTGAACAATTTATGTGTCAGAGACCCAAGTACTAGAATTATTTAGATACAGAACCTCTGTGTTCCTTGATAAAGATGTCTTTAGATGCCACATTGCAGGCTATCTCATTCTTATGTCTATCGGTTTCCATATTTTATGTAGATGGCAATGAGGTGACAGTAACTTGTGTGGATTTTGAATTCTGGAAAAACAAGTGTACATAGTTGTGTGTACAGTACAGTTACCGTACATGGAGAAATGAAAACCCTCTTTTAATCTTAATAATCAGAGTAATTTGCTTTTATTAGCTGTATCTGACTAAGCCACTTTATTCTGATTGAATACATGCTCTTTTTTAACATTAAATTGTTGCTTTTTATCACCCAGGTGAGCAATAAAGATGCAATGGCATCCATTAGATTGTTACGGGGTAGTAATATTCTTGCTGCAATGATCTCATAAATTCAACATAGTTTAATTGATGATGTTCTGGATGATGGACAGCTGTATTAACCTAATGCCAACAATGCAAAGTAAAATAACAAAGAGGAAATAAAGCAGAAAACAACTCTGGGGGAAAAAATCCCTGAAACTGGCTTGATGTACCTTACATGTTTTATTATTTTCCATGTTCCTTAGCTTTGTGTAATTTTATGATTATTTAATATTGTGGAGGCGCAAATCAAATCTTGTTTATGTATTGAGGAGGAAGAGCAGAAAATTTACAAATCAAGCATACAAGCAAGAAAACAAAATGAAAGTATTTTTCAATTGACAAGTTTTTCAGGTAATTCAGATACATCATAAAATCTCAAGAAAGTAACCTGTGTCTTGTCTGCAAATCTCACAAGAGCATGATCATATTCTTGTACCTGGTTTCTGCAGTTCAATAAATATTTCACAATTATTCATGTTTCTGGGAAAAGCTTCTGTTAAGCATGAATTACAGGATTATATAAGGTAGCTTCTTAAAACAGGTCAGAAGACTGAAAATCTAAATAGAATTTAATTGGCACTTCTTAATAAACTTTCACAGTGAGAGCATGAGTGCTGTTTTTTCCCAACTAAATGTAAGAAAATGTTTACGATGTCATTTAAGTCTACTAAAAATGAAAATATTTATTTATTAATTACTTCATAGATATGTCATCTAATTCAGTCAGGCCTTGACCTAAACCCATAAGGATCACTTTCTATCTGCTCCTCAGCAGTCATCATTTTAGTTCCGTGTATTTAATAGGTAGAACTTAATGGCTCCTAGGGCACCATTGTCATTCACACTGTCAAGTCTTCTGGACATACATGTGAAGAATAGCTTTGCTAAAAGCTGACTGCTTTAGTTCTTAATGCATGGTAGCAGTGGATTGCAACACTCACCCCCACAACATTCCAGTCTCATTTTGCATATAAATGTTATTTTTTTTGGCTGAAAATCTTTGAATATAGCCAGTGTCAAAAATATCCCTCCAAAAGGAGTTGTCTACAGGATCTCTGTTGGGATTGTACCACTGAATTATTTAAAACTCAAATTTCTGTGGAGCTACAGATATCTGCATCTTTTTTGTGATTTTGTTCATGCATTTTATAGCCAGAAATAGATGTTTATTGAATATAATGGGCCTTACTTCTAAGTCCATAAGTTCAGGTTTACATTGTTACTTTGTATGTGATCAGGCTGAAATATATATCTAAATCATCCTGTGTGATTCACATGTATTCAACCTTTAGTTTTTTTTTTAAAAAAGTAAAATAAAAAATCCAATATAGTAATTAGAACAGTCCTTTGAAGAACTATCACTTTAGCCTTTGGATTTTGATGCCATTACCATAATAATTAATATACCCTTTAAATGCTATGTTCTTAACTACAGTAAGAGGTTCTCTCTGTCTATTTTTTTTAGGTTTAGACCACATGTTATTATTGGAAAATAAATTAAAATACTACCAAATCCAGTTAGGCAGTCTCAAATTACCATATTTACTGCATAGAAAGTTTCCATTTTCCCCAATTACTGATCTATGAGTTGGGAGCTGCTCTTACACCCGAATATGTTGTCTACAGAGACTTAATTACTAAAAAGCTTGGACAAACCTGAAAATTGGGGTTTCAGCTGTTACTTGGGAATGCTACTAAATGTAACTTGTAGTGTCTAAGTAGAACTTCTCTGTTCACTTTCTTTCCAATTAATCTCTTCCTTTTGTTTCATCTCTAAGGAGCTTCCATCTCCTTCTATTAATAGAATAGGGTGTTGTCCCTTTATCAAAGCTTCCAAATCTCTTCTTTTGGTTTGTGTGCTCTGAAGGGGAGAGAATCCTTTTTGTCTGATGTGGGCAGAAGGCAGTGTATGGACACCAGACTAATGGAGGGAAATGTGAAAAAGAGGATGAGATGGGATGATAGGAAAGTCCAAGGAGAGATTGGAAGAAAACTAATACAGATACAGATTAACAGAGTTGGAAGGGACCTTGTAGGCCATCTAGTCTAACCCCCCACCCAAGCAGGAGACCCTACACTATTTATGACAGATGGAAGTCCAGTCTCTTCTTGAAACCTTCCGGTGATGAAGCTCCCACAACTTCTGAAGGCAAGCTGTTCTATTGATTGATTGCTCTCATTGTCAGAAATTTTCTCTTTATTTCCAGGTTCAATCTCTCCTTCTTCAGTTTCCATCCATTATTCCTTGTCTGGCCTTCGGGTGCCTTGGAAAATAACTTGACCCCTTCCTCTCTGTGGCAGCTCCTCAAATATTGGAACACTGCTATCATGTCTGCCCTGGTCCTTCTCTTCACTAGACTGGCCATACCCAGTTCCTGCATCCATTTGTTGTAATGGGCAAGGTAGTATTGGAGGAGGAACACAATTGAAGTAGCAAGACTTATTTTTTTTAAAGCCAAGCTTAAAGGCAGAACAAGACAGAGAGATGCAAAGGGTTACACCTGGGGATACAGAAACAGAAAAGAGATAGGCAAACACATCCAGATGAGATAGAAAAGCAGCATTTAGGAGCAGTAAAAACAGGGTAGGAAGTACATCAGCAAATGGGGGTGAAAGAAGAGAAGATTGGACATATGGGGTGAAGGACAATGTGGGATAATCCAACTTTTCCTCAAGCCACACCTTTTTGCACTCCTCATTTATTGTCCAATTTTTTTATCCTTTTGGAAACACAGATGTCTTCTTTGGAATGCAAAGTATATTATCCTTTTGTACCTGTTCCTAAAAGGAAACTGCAGCTGCTGATTTCTGCAGATCAAAGTGCTGTCCAGGCCAAGCCAGGGAAAGCTATGCTGGTGAATATCTCCAAGGCTTCTGTGACAAACTATATTTTACTGCCTATTGTGATCCTCAACAATTTCTATCAGAAAAGGTATGAAATAAAAAACACTGCAAAGAGAAGCTTTGTGTCAGCTTAATGAATAACAACATAAGGGACAACATGGAGTGATGGAAGAGATAGGGAGTCCAAACTGAAGGTTGTTTGAGTTTGCTTCAGTTAAGCATTTTGTGCTAAAGAAATGATGCTGGAGTCACTGTGTGTACCCTCCAAGCCTCAATCAGATATTTCAATAAGTGGAAGAGTCTTCTGAATAGGCATTGCATGTGTGCAGAACATGGCTACGTGAAACTGCAATAGGAGGTCTCAGAAATAAGCTCAAGTTAAGCAGCATGATCTCTCCACTGTATGGGTATGTATATGTTTGTGTGTGTATACAGTATATACATACATTTATGTATATACATACATACGCATACATATTTTAAAAAGGAGCTCTGAAAAGATGCTTCCCATGAAGCACTGCTGAAACAGGGCCCTTTGGAATTGTGCCTGTCCTAATGCCCAATTGTGGGATTACAAATCAGTAAAGCAAAGGATAAACTTGAGGAAACATAAGGCATATAAAAAACTTACAGCAAGCTGTACATAACATAGAAGAGCCATGTGTCAAATATAAGAGAGAAAAGGCTGAAAAGCTACCTGGGGAATTAAATGTTTGATTATTTTAACCTTTCATCTGGAGACTTTACTCTAATTCAGTATCATGTTATAGTTTCTGTAATGCTCTACCATTCAGTTAGAATGTTTACAAATATAATAAATGGAAACCAATTCTAAAGGCATTTTCATGGCATCGTCTTCCAAGCTAGCTCCTCAGCCACTCCCCCGCCCCCCCCCCAAAAAAAAAATTCAGACAGGAGATGTAATCATTTATAACCCATACCAGTGGTGGCAAGTTACTGAAGCTATCTGTTTTATCCTTGAAAAATACGGATGTGACTGGATTGTGGCTGATATTCGAAACAGAATATGGACACTATTTTTGCTTAACAAAGCAAACAATGGGCAAATCCCTGTTGAATTCTCACCAAAAACATTTTCTTCCCTTGCCTGAAAAGAATGTATTTCTTTCATCTGGGTTTGACACTAAGGCACACACAAGAAAATATCCCTTTTCTATCAGACAGGGAAAGCTGTTTTTATAGCTCCCTCCTCCACAACATTTATGATTTCTTCCCAGGAGCTGCAATAAACAGATAACATTTTAAAGCTAATGATTTTAAAAGAATAATTTGCAGCAGATGTTTGCACTTCCACACAAGAGCCTCCCATAAAGGTGCAATACCTCCTCTGATTTGCCTCAATCTCTGCAGGTTGCTTTAGAATATACCTAATTGGAAAGGCTGCACAATCTGGCAGACGTGTTTTTAGGTAAGGAAATTAGGACTTTCCTGCTCTAAAAAACACATGCTCCAATTCAAGCTTTGTACCTTCATTTGATACTATGGAGATACGAGACATTTTATCTTCCTACAGTCTTCAGCTACCAATAAAAACTATAATTGAACTATAGGCTATTATGGACACTTAAAATTGGCTTTGGTACTACTGATTTGAGTAGAATTTTAGAAGGTTTATAAGATGCTTAATTATATATCTAAACATCTCTGTATAGAACAGAGATGCTTACAAGGTTCAGCAGGGGAACTTCCTTGGACCTTCTCAAAATATCTGCATAACAATAACAGCAAATCTTCTTTTGCTTTGTTGCCATCTGGATTTGCAATTTCTTCCTCTTTTTTTGTATTCTTGCTATCATGTTTTTAGCAATTTTTAAACCATGTGGAATTGCTGGGAGTTGGGCAATCTATATTTAATAAATAAATAAAACAAGTCTGAAATCTTATAAAAGCAGATACACATTTCTCAGAAAGAGAAGATACATGAGATTGTGCCATGGTATCAGCATATAATATAGGAGCTGTAATATGTGAATTAGAAAATCTATACACTTTTATTAAGTTATTAACAGAAATGAATTTTTATAGGTTGCAACTGGATATGCATTAAAACTGGTTATTCAAGATGATTCTGAAAATGATGTAATAGAGAACTATAAATGGGAGAGGCGAGTATTGGAAAACCTGAGTTCCACGCAGTTTCTTTTTCTGCAGAAAGCTGGCTATGGCAGTCAGTCATATATTACTGGTAAAATTGGTAGTCTAGAAAGATTGCTGATGCAAAATGTGTCCGAGATGGCTCAATAGTATTGCAATGCCACACAATCTGCATTTCAAAGAGAACTGCCCGGCTCCACACCTTAAAAATACGCATTATATATTTGGTTAGTGGTCTTAAAATATTCATGTTAAACTATCCTCTGAGGATTGCATACATTTAAATGTTTAGTTGCTAAACATGGATTCTACTTGTTTCACATCCCAAGGCAGAAAAGCCATTTCAGTGCACAACTTGTGGTCTCAGGGGATTGTGTGTGGAAGGCCATCCAAGGAACATAGCCTAAGAGGTGTCTGCTTTTGTGCCCCATATATATAAAACTATATTTAATGAGAGCCCTATTCCATTTGAAAGTTAGTGGTGGTAAACTGATGAAATACTGTAATGCTAAACTGATATATAGCAAGATGATTATCTGAAATTGTAAATAAAATATTTTTTGTGATTTTTATAGGGAAAATTATAAAAGTATTTGTGTGCGTGTGTGTTTCTACTTTACTTTAATTACATTCTATCATGCAACCAAAAAATAAATAAATAAAAATCCATGCAAAACGGGCATTATTTTTTTCCCTTTTTAAAAATTTGAGACAAGCTGAAATATTTATATCTGGAATTCACATATGAATTATTCAGGCAGGCCACTTGCTATATGAGTTACTCAAGAGTTACTCAAGACTGGAAAACTCTTCAGATAAATATTTTTAGAGATATTTTCTGGCCACCTACAATTTTCTAACCTCTTCAAATTAACAGATGCATCTATTATTTTCAAATATCACATTACCCCAAAATGTGTATAGAAACCATAGTTGATAGTTTAGGGTGTGTTGTGCAAACCCAACTAATCAGGACTGACTATATAAAACCTAAGTAAATGAAACATAGTATTGTAAGATGTGCAAAACAAAACAAAAAAGGTTGACAATCAAGACTGACTTAAAACAGCATAATTTCCATTGCTTCTGCCAAAGATCTAGGAACTCATATTTGAAGCTGGTGCTACAGCCTTTTCATAACACCCAAAAGTCTCTGAGTTTCTTAACCAGGAGTTAGGATCTGTAAGGTACTTTCAATGCCTGCGAGGTGCACATGCTGTGACAATCTGGCTACCCTACTTCAAAAGAATTAGGAATCATTTTCTTCAAATATAGAAGAGTTATGTAGAGTTTCCCACTACATCTTGCAATGTACAGCCAGAGAAAAATTCCTGGACCACAAACATAGAACTGACAGACTTATATAAAATGTCACCATCTGGAAAAGAATAGCCTTGTAAGAACAGGTTTGAACCTTTAAAAAGAGAGAAATGCTAAGTTGAAATTTTTTCATGGGTCAAGAAATAAATGATCATTAGAAGACTATATGTGGCTATGAACTGTGAAGAACAGGAGGAGAGAAAGAAAAGAAAAATTTGAATTACTTCTGCTGCATTTCATGTGTCGGAATTCTTTTAGGCAGATGCTTTCTTTTGGTAACACTGACAGATGGTTAAATTGGTATATGCTATGTGAAAACTGCTTGAAAAATTGCAAGCCTAACAGTATGTGATTGACAATAAATGGGGGACTGTAGTGACTTTAATGCAGGTTAAGGAAAAAACAAAGGACCTGCCAGTTAAAAACTCGGAGCATGTCAGGGTGCTAGGAATAGTACATCAATGGAATGCTTTTAATGTTTTCAAAATTTAAAATCTTGCAGTCTATAAATTAATGAGATTGCTGATCCCAGGCAACCGTATTGTCTAAAATGTCTAGATGTAGTCATTTATCAGAAGTCCTCATCCAATTTGCTTTATTTTTAGATATTAGGAGATTACTAACTTCCATCAGGTTCATCATTTTGTGAAAGTTTCCTTAAATATCCTTAAAATATTGAAAGGTCTTACTGGTTCCCAATACTCTTGATATCAGATCTAGCCTATACTAATATCTATTTTGTGCTAGTGATTATTGGAATTCTGAAAATATCCAAAGTGTACAATTTTAGTTTCCAGAATAAATATATGCATTACATATAATATATGGGTTGAGTACGTAATGAATTTATAATTTGGATATCAAAATTCATACTTAGATGGCAATGCAATACAAAATTCTGCATTTTTGCGTAAGATGCAACCAAATAGCAATAACAAAGCACTTAGACTTATATACTATTTCACAGTGCTTTAGTAAGTGGTTTACAGGGTCAGCATATTGCCCCCAACAATCTGGGCCTCATTTTACTCATCTCGGAAGGATGGAAGGCTGAGTCAACCTTGATGCAGTCAGGATTGAACACTTGGCAATGAGCTGAATTAGCCTGCAATGCTGCATACTAACCATACTAACCACTGCACCCATGGCACTATGGTGTCTATTTTTATTCCATGTCTATTTGTAGAAAATACTTTCATAATAATAATATATCAAACATGTGCATAGGTTGACCATGAAAATGGTATGCAATAATGGTATGTAAAATAATGAATCCATATGAAATTGACTGATATATCCATCTCTATAATGCACTGAGATTAGATCTATCTAGGTCAATATGAAATATATTTAAATATTTCCATTCTGACAAATTTCCAGAAAATTTTGAAAAGCCTAGAAAGAAGGAAAGTCCTTATTTTAAAAACAATTTTTCTAACATATACAGTATCTTTTGAACAAAACTTTTCCTAGTATATTCTTGATACATACATTTATGTAGAAGTTTGGGTGATGGCACCTTTTTTTGCATGCCACTTTCCCAGATGGATGTTTCTTTTTATGCAGCTGTTGAGCAAACCAAAATTGGAAATAGGAGCCAGCACATGCTGAGAATTACAAGTTTGTGATCAAGCTGTGACAACTTCCATTTTGGCAGATCATGCCATTTGAAAATAAGCTGTTGTGGTCCTTTTTACATTCCTTTTTAATCAACGAGATCAATTTTCTGCCGGGCAATCAATAGGGGAACAAGATCTTACTTTTCTGTTTTAGTGACATCCAGATAACGCATTTGGCATCTACTGATTGGTGTAATAGAACTTCTCTCTATGCTGAACATGAAATATGTGGATTATACTAGTTTCCATACTGCAGCCATACCATGTGAATCAGACTGAAGGCAATTCTGCACTTCAGTCTAAGCTGCTTGTCTTCTTCTTTACTGCTTCTGGCTATTACTGAAACCAATTGCAAACATTCCAGCTTGATTTATAATGATTTGGTAATGGAGCCTGGTTGGTGTCAGTCTGGAGTATGGCCACCTCTGGATTGAATTGTAATTCAAATGCCAGGAAGGCAAATATGATTTGTTGTGGACAGATCGCTTGAATTTTCCTTTTAAGGATTGTACCCTCGTCTATTTCTTTTTCCAGACATTTGCACATGTGGTTCTTTCGAACTCTCTAAAGGATGCCAAGATGACAAGGATACACTTGTCTCAAGATTAAGAGGAAGTGCTTCAGACCATCCACTCAGAAGTACTTGAGTTGGCTGAGGATAAAAAATAATTTTGCTTCAAAATGTAGGTAGCTGCATTTATGTTACGATGGAAATTTGTGGAAGATAAAGTATTCGATTTCTGTACTCAGAAAAGAATCGTGGCCTATACTGGTGATAGGCACAAGCAGAAAGTGCATATCTACCCTTAATAATGTTTAAAAACAAATATGAGTGTGCTTTTCTTATATGGTGACTAAACTGCTATGTTCTTAAATGCAGTGACGTGCATTTTGTAAAAAAATGTTCAAGTGGGTAAAGTAAAGAAAACTCCTATGTAAAGTAATTGCATTGTCTAATTCACATCATAAAATTTTTATTTGCACTGAAACATTTTGTGCTGCACATTAATCTATTCATTTTAATCTAATTTGCATAGGGATATTTGCATGTGGGATAGAAATATTTCAACAGCGAAATAAAGCAGTGGAAAACCTATCCCATATCACTACTAGAGCAAGGGCTGAAGGAGAAGAACACTTAATGAAGAGATTTTTATATGGAATGAGTAAATCCTGAGAACTGTAGTGATATTTTCCTTTCAATGCATGATGGAGAAAAATGCTCAGTATGTACCCATTGTTCCACCATGAAACTAAATCATCATGCAGATATGTGCCTCAAGTGAATATTTTCAAACTTAAGTATGATTTAGTATGCATATGTATGACATATTGAGCTTTTACTAGAACATAAAGATATATATTTCCATTTCTGTAAATTAGAATCTGAGTTGTTTCCTTGTATAGTGTCTTCAAAGCAAAACAAGTCTTTTATAGTACTGAGGCAGATAACATTTGGAATATCTTTTATTTATTTTTAAATAGTAGCACAATCAAATGGAATTTCCAAGAGATGTATCACATTCCTCAGAGAATAAAAAGTAAAATATATACCAAACCTTGAAAGACCCATTTTGCAGTTTTAATGAGTAAAGTGAAAGGCAGCCCAAGGGGATACAAAGTTAGCAATAATAAGAAATCTGACATAACATTTACTTGGATTTTTATTCAGGTGCTTTCATTGTTCATAAATACATGATTGTTACTTTAAAAGAATTTCAAATTTAGTTTGTAACATACTATGTTCACTACAGTTATTATTTTATTAATTTTCACTTAAACTCTTGAATTTTGCTTGGCTGCATTTTAGATCAAGAAGAAAGTTATTATATGTGACACAAGGTGTCTTATTTCACAATATTGTGACAGCATTGGAATAATACAGAAAAACTCCTTGAATTACTTGGAGACTTATGCTCCTTTCTGTTAGCTAACCATCTCTGCAGTGGATAATAGAAGAATGGCTGGGACTGGGATACCTAAGGGATCACTTTTTTTTCAAGAGTCTCCAAATTTGAATGTTTTTAGAGTTTTTATTAGTTTTACTGTTTTTATTATTTTATTTTTTTAAATTTTTTAGCTGTAACATATTGTTTGAATTGTAAGCCTTCCAGAGTCATTGACTAAGATGGGTGGCCATAAAAAATGATTGAATGAATGAATGAATGAAAGAATGAATGAATTGTGCAGATTATATTTTAGATAGCATTGCTGTTTGATCTAATGCATTTACTAAAAATATATATTGTGTGAATTCACATTGGACTGGACCAAAAACTTCTGAACATTTGTACCAGAAATGAAATTTATCTATGATCAGAAAATTGGGTGGTATTTTCTCCCAATTTTCCTAGCAAGAAGTAAACTTTTCCAAATATTTCACAGGAACTCCTCCTCACCATTTCACTGATGCCAAACTAGATCAGAGGAGAGATGGTTCTGCACAAATACTCTTGCCTATCTTGAAGTAAAAGAAATGTACAAGACAATCTCCAGTCATGAACATTTCTATATCTTATCTAATTTTTAAAAAATTAACGAGAGAATTTTAAACTAAACTAAATGAGAACTGGTAGGATAGAAATACGAAATCTATCTTGCCTAGCCCTATTCCATAATACTTGTGTCTCTTATCTATATAAATTTAAACAAGTGATACAACAGATTTTAAAAAAAAATCCAGAAATTATATTTTTCAAAAAATATATCATACTATTTTTTTTTCTCTTTAAGATATAATCCCTTTGTGATACTAAGGATATTTAACTCAATTAGGTAACTACATTCTAATCCACAATATAACGCAAGATGTGCAAATCAGATCAATTCATTTTGGAGTTGTCTAGGTTTAAGAGGAAGACGGAAAGAAAATAAATTTTTCATCTTTAATTTTTTGGTTGTCTGTATGTGTGTGTGTGTATAATAATGTATAATACAAAATATTATCAAGTTTGAAAATATGTATGTTATGTAAATATGTAAAAAGATGCATTAGAACCAACTGAATTAGTTATAAAGATGAAGTTTCTTAAGACCTGAATATAAAATACCAGGACCTGACAGATTACATACTACAGTTCTGAAGGAACTGGCAGATGTTATCTCAGAACCAATGTACCAAATCTTTCAAAAATCCTGGAGCACAGGGGAAGGACCTGAGGATTGGAAAAGGACTAATGTAGGGCCTATCTTCAAGAAAGTAAGGGGGAAAGACCCAGGAAACTACAGACCAATCAGTCTAACATCAATATCTGGGAAAACCTGGAAAAGATAACAAAAAAAAAACAATCCACCAGATCTGTGAATAACTAGACTCAAATAAATTTATAAGTAGCAGCAAGCACGGGTTTGTTAAAAATAGATCATGCCAAACCAATCTTATTTCATTCTTTGATAAAGTCACTAAATTAGTAGACCAGCGAAATGCTGTGGACATAG
>JANHFL010008143.1:151730-176687 GCA_032468155.1 Oxyrhabdium leporinum
GGATTTGAACCGCTAGATTGAATCAGCAGAAGTGGCCTGCAGTTCAACACTCTAACCACTGCGCCACCTAGGCTTATATGCTGTACAAGTTAAAAAGAAGTGATTGTGATCCATTTGCTCTTCATCATCCTTGATAGATTTTTCTGAAAAAAATAGTTACTTTTTAAAAGAAGAAATTGAAATTTCTTGTTTGACTATTTTTAATTTAGCTGTTAATGTCAAAACCAAGAATGATTCTTTCAAGATGAGTTCCTTATTGTTTCACACCTAAAGACAAAATCTTGCCAGACTGAACAGTCTACTGTATGCACCACAATACACATTGTGAACTATTAGGGAGAGATTGACTTTACCCTGTTTCTCTCATGACATAATATCCAGATTGAGTTGCCTCTTACTCCTCTTGGGAATCAATCTCCTAATTACATTCCATCACAGTTATTGAAACATAACATTAGTCTAAGTCTTGATCCAGTTTTGTTATGAATCCTGATAGTTTTACTAAAATAAATCATGATCACACTTTCTATATACTAGTAGTTTCTGGTGTTAAGTTATCGTTTCAGTCTAACCCTGAGAAGCAATTCAACTTCCTCCTGTAAAAATGATCACATAATTTGCTGCTGATATTCCACTTTTCATTTTATTTCTAAATGGTTCCCTATTTCTATCAATTATAAAATAACTATCATTTCAATATGTTTTTTGAGAAGGAAAATATAGTGGTCTTTATGTTTCAATTGTTATTGGTCCCAATTAAGGAAGTTTACAATTTTTGATTTTATGCATTGGACAGGAAAATGGAGATGTTTCTTCTCTGCTTTATTATTATAAATAATAGTAAGACACATAGATTGGTCTGAAATACATAGTTTCTAAGAATTCCACGGTATGTTAGACAAAAACTCATATACAATAACAAAATAAACATTAAAAGCTACAGTTTTATTTGGTTCTTTACTGTATATATCAATGTAGTTTATTATTAATAATACAGCATTTAAAATTGTCTTCATTTGACATTTAGAATATTTTCTAAAGCTGTGATAGAGATGACTGATATATATTTGGCTGAATTTCGTCAGCACTTTGAAACGTTGAAATTCACACTCCTTCAGTGAGAATGAAACAGCACCATCATGATGCAAAAGAAATCATGAAAGACTAGTAAGAGTCAGCTTGCCAACCATTCTCTTTCTACACCTACATGCCAGCAATGACTGTTCAGTTGTGTCACTTCAGAGCAATCAATAAAAGTGTCACTATAAGAGATCGTCATTACAGTACGCATTTGGTCAAGTACCTATAAAGTAGCTGGTGAAAAATCTCATTTAACAGTTTGAGCTCAGAATGTTATGAGCTGCACCCAGGACCACTGCAAGACACCTGGGTAAAAAATGTTATTTCTTCCTATCTTTTCACTTTTATTCTTCACTTCAATCCTATTACAGAATATTTTCTTCCATTTTTATTCACTGAATCCAGAGAAGCCAGAGAAATAAAAGTAAACCCAAATACTGAAATGTTCTTAATATTTTCTTTTAACTTTTTACTGCCTTGAATGTAAAGTATGGTTCCATTCAAACATTTCAAGTTATATTCCCTTATCCAAGCGTAAGGCATGGGCAACTGATGTTTCTCAATAAATCTGGTTGTCAACTTGGCCAAAATGAAAAAAATAATTCTAGATAGATATAGCTACCTATATCTATCCAGATATAGATATGCATGGCTTCTGTAATGGGGAACAGGTTCTTGACTTATGTGTCTATCTTCCCAAGAGCCTTTTCTCAGTAACAGTGAAAAATGGCTAGAAGAAACATGTCAGTATCAAAAGATATTGCCACTTCTTTATCAACCATGGGCATGGAATTCCAGTAATTATATGGATTTGTTAATTAATTACCATAATGTTCTAATAACACTATTATTTATAATCATTACAGCAAGTTAGTTTGGTGTAGTCTTAAGTGCCAAGCTAGAAGTCAGGTGAATTGTGAGTTGTATTCCCACATTCAATACAAAGTTAACTGAGTGACCTTAGACCGATCACTTTATCTCAAACCTAGGAAGAAGGAAATGGCAAACCATTTCGGAAAAACCAACAATTTTTGTTTTTTATTTTAATTATGCTCCTGGTACCTGCTCATTGATATTTAAATTTCATTATGCCAGTGCCAGATAGAATCAACTTCCTATGTCTCAGATTCCTAGTCAAATATTTTCATGTTGTAAATTATTCTATAGTGCTTTTATGTTGAGCTAAGATGAAAAATGACTAATTTATCTGAGTGACCTTGGAACAACTAACATTTTCAGGTATTTAGAAAAACATGAAAGCATTTTAGTGACTTTTAAAAGCTCAACTGGCAACAGAGGAAAACATTAACCTCAAAAATTCATTTGGATAACAAAATGCCCAGTCAACAGAGAATTAATGACTTCTATTAATTACATAACCCAATATTCTGATATTTTTAGCTTTTTGAATAGTCATGGATGGATACACACAATGGAGTTTGTCAGATTTTTGTTTCAGTCTTAACATTTTTGTAAGTAACTGGTTTGTTTGTATAAAACTTTTTGAAACACACATACACATATATGTACACATTCAATTTTTTTTTGTTAACAATACATTCAGTTTGGTGCGTTCTAATTTTTGAAGAGACAACATATCTATCTCTTCACTCTAATCTAAAACAACTATGGAACAGAATTTTTTTTGTGTCACAATACAGTATATAGTATTCATCTTTGGTGCCTTTTTAAAAGAAATGTTTCTACTAATGAAAATCTATTTCATTAATTCAGTCATTTGCTTTTTTGTCTGAAAAATTTTTAGAGGCTGAGAAATTTTCAGAGTTTTCATTCATTTGAATGGTGCCACAGAAAATTTGGGCCAAACTTTCCTTGCTGTTCATAACAAATGGAACCAGAAAGCACAGTTTTGTGTATTCTCTTTAAAAGCCTAGGTATTGGATATGAGGTCTTTGCTAGAAATGCATAAGCAAAGAGAAGCCATTTAATTTGTTTACCAGGAGAAGATTCCTGAACTAATGTTACACTGAAGAAACAAGTCAAGCTTTAAAGGAAAATTGCTACTTACTTAAATTAAAGTTATCTCTTCTTTATCATTGTTTATGAAATTGACCCCAGAATATACCATATTTCAACAAATCTTGTTTGAAGTTTTTTGTCATGTCGAGTAAGAATGAAGAAAAATTAAAAGATATGTCAATTCACTGTAGGAATGTATTATTTTGTTATTTTCAGAGGGACAGATTACAGATGGGAAATCTGTAATTCTTCAAATGTTGCTGAACTATAACTTTGGGAGAGCAATATGGATGCTATTCAAGAGTGCTTCTTTTCTCAGTAACCAAATTGCTATTTAAAATATAATAAGCTGACAGTCTGGGTTCAAGACCGGAGTGCCACATGACAGGATGAGCTCCTGTTACTTGCTGCAGCTCCTGCTCATCTAGCAGTTTGATTAGCATACAATTAGAATAGATAAATAGGTATTGCTTTGGTGGAAAAGTAACTGTGTTCTGTGCACTTTGTTGTAGAGACATGATGGCCACATGACCATGGAAGTGACTTCAGATAACTATTAGAGTTTGCAGCAATCCAACTAGCACACAAGTAAATAATTCAGCAGGATCCATTTAACTTGTTTATGTACAGTAATATAAAAAATGATGCATGTATACAATACCCATGCAGCTGTTGCAATGTGGTAGCAAGTACAAGGATAAGAAGCAGAAGCAATCAGAACCCCCAGCACTGAAGCACAGAAACACAGAAGCTATATAAGCACAGAAGCTCTATTTTTACACATACCAGTCACCCTAAGCCAGGCCCAGCTCCAAGCTGTCTGATATGGCTCACAACAGGTGCTGTTTCTTAGTCACCAAACAGTTCCCATTGGCTGACTTGTTATTATGGATATCCCAGCTCATACTTTCTTATATACTGATAATAACACTGGCTCTTTCAGCTAAGAAACAGAGATAAGCAGTGTCCCCTAGATAAGTACCATCCCCTAGAATCCAACAGGGGAAACCTTTACCTTTACCTTAGCAAAACGTGAAAATAATCATGTCTATTAAACTGCATGAATAAATTAGAGGAAATTAATTATTTTTCTAATATTAAAGCATTTTTCAAAAAAAGAAATAAAAATATAAATATATTACTGCAGGTTATGCTTGTCATTCATGTTATTTGAGCTTATTTCAATTCACAACATCTCAGGTGTTCAATTGGATGCGCTGTGGATGTATATGTTTATCTGTGTCTGTGGGCATTTATGAATGAATGTGTAGGGTACATCCTACTGTTTTATTTCTCCACAATTGACAATAACCAAGAATTAATCATATTTCATTCCACATGGTATACTGTCAAGTTAAGTATTCACTTTACAGTAGATTTCTTTCAGAGGCACATTAAGCATTTTTTCAAAACTATTTGTTCACTTTTCAAAATCACTCGATCTTCAAATGAAGGTAAATGCCTAAATAAAGGCATTGTTAGTATGTTAGTAATACGATTGTTAGTAAAACCAAAGGATACAAATTCATGAAGTATTACAGAACAGTTTCCCCCCCTCTTTTGTCTCTCTCCATGCATACATACACACACACACACACACACACACAAGCACACTGCTGGGCTAGGAAGGCAGTGATAAAATGCACATGTATAAAAATGTAGATAAGCCCATCCTGAGCACACATCTTTGCTCACCGAACACCTATACCTTACAATCTGACACCAGAGTGTCTCCATGTTATCCAATCTGGTATCATAGCCAGAAACATGACCAGCAGCACAGGTACCAGCAAAATGTTCTTTAGTTGTGCCATTTTGTAGCAATCAATAAAGATGTCAGTGTGAGCAAGAGACTGACATTAAAGAACATCTGGTCAAGCAGCTATAAAGGAGCTGTTTTAAAAAAACTCACTTAAGCACAGAAAAACTGAATTTGTGCTGCATAAGTAAAATATCTACTGTACATATTATAAATTATATACATTGATACAGCAGCATAGTATTTCTATATAGCAATATTGGCACTCATAGCAATTAGCAATTTTCAACAACAATCACTGAATTCATACTTATTTATGGAAAGAAGATTACACACAGAACTCTTTATTATGCCTACAATTTGACTCTGTAAAACTGCTTAGAGAGGGCTGTAAAGCACTATAAAGCGGTATATAAGTCTAAGTGCTATTGCTATCATATAATCTACATCAACAATGTAGATAATAAATGTTGTTTTTTGTGGGGTTTTTTGTTTTGTTTTGTTTTTTTGGTAAAGAAAAATATTGCAGGGTGTTTCTGATTAACACCCATAAATTCTGGGCGAGAACAAACCACTGTTCTGACTGCTCTGATAAAAATAATGGCATCATTTGCAACTTATTTCTTATATTTTCCTTTTGCTGCTTACTTCCTAACGGGCATGGAAAGTTTATTAATTACTGCTTGAGCAAATTAAATTTGGACATCTATAGTACTGATTCCCATAGCTTGCAAAATGCCTAACCTAAGGTATAGAAAAATCAACTCTTCCTATCATTCTTATTCAAATTTGCTGATACTGCAGTAAGGTCTTCTAATTATCAACCTGCTGCTTATAATTCCAGACACCAAAATCCTTTGACAAAGACTATCAGGCTTCAAGAACCAAGCATGAAAATACCAGAGATTTGTAGACATGAGACTTGAAAACCAATTAGTTATATCAGAAAAGAGACAGAAATATGTTCAGAGCAAGGAAGGCAGCTGGAGGTTTGGCTGCTACAATCTGGTCTAAAGTTAGCCTGCCCTATTCAGACTGGCAGATATCTGCTTGCATTTAACTCCTTCAATCAACTGGCACCTGGAAAATATCTAAAGTTGTTTTAATGTGTAAATGTGTAAATATTAGACCTACTTACTCAAATTCTTCCCAACAATTTGCTTTTCCTTTTGTTTTTTTTCAGACTAAAAAAAAGGTTTTGGAATAGGAAAATCTTCCAGTTTTGAAGACATACATTTGAGTAGGGTTGGTAGGATTAGAACTATCTTAAATCAACCTGGAACTGAAATTGACAATAGTTTCCAGTTAACTTTGATTGTGTATAATAAACATTAATTAAACAAAATTAATGTTCTCTATCACTGAAAGGAAACCATTACCTTACCAACATTGTCTATGGACTCATTATCTGACAAACTAAAAAAGAGCTTAATAATCATTTTAATAGTGAAATAAATTATAGTAGATTTATTCAGATTTGCTCTGTTCAGTGAATCCTTTCCACAGTGTGAATCTCATGCACATATTCCAGATATGTTATTGCTTTTAAGAAGTCTATTTGGAAGGTGGAAGAAAGGAATAAGCAATCACTGCCATTTCCCCAAGAGAGTTTGTCATAGAAAACTTACATTTTGAACTCTATCTAAAACCATATTTTAAATACATTTATGAGTAACCCAGTCAAAAGAAGTAATATCCATACTTTAAACAGAACTAGCATTTTAATGTAACTTATGGAAGATGTGGAAAAGGTATCTTGGTAGACTGAGCAGGAGACTGAGCCAGCTGTAGATCTAATGATGAATCCTACCACATATGCAATAGATGAGCTCTGAAAGACTAATCAATATCACTATATTTAATCAAATCAAGTTTATATACCGCTGAAATAACATTTCAGTTTTATCCTCACGTAATTTCAAACTTTTTGGAATTCACCCCCAGAGTCACAGTCCCAGAAGAAATAAAAAAACAAGTAACCTGGTAGCAATTGAAGTTCTGGCTCTTTTTTATGAGTATTGATATCATATACATCTATAAAGGAGCCAGGGTTCATTTCTTATGCCATAATCACCATCTTGCCTATTTTGAAAACTCTGGTAGATTCAAGCACACCTTATACTCATACACATGTATGTTCTCCTGATAACTTTAGAGAGAATTCAATAAAGGAAAGGGACTAACATTGAAAAATAACTATAATTAGTGGGGGATATAAGAAGTGGCTCTTTGAAGATTGCATAATTTTTGGCAATGGAGCATTCTCTGGGTAATGGAGTTGTCACCAGCAAAACTTTTCAATCCAGAAGCACCTTTCAGTTAACTTTGTAAGTGCTTCTGATACAAACACAGATAGACTATTACCATATTAGTATTTTGACCTTATGGTTCCTAATGAAGTGTCAATAAATATGCTCTTAGGGAATTATCTTAGCAGGTATATAGATGCAGAAGTCTATCGGACGTCCTTGAAGCACTTTGAACCGGGACTTAAATGTCCTGGGACTGAACTTATTGCAAAGAATTGGTCCATGTATCCTCAACATGGCTGCACTAGCTGAAACGCTTGAGTATTCTTTAAAGGAAGCCCACATGGAACATATAATGTCAGTTGAAGATAGTAACCGAGTGTGTGACTGTCAGATTTTTGCTATATACTTTACAAACAACACATGGATTTTAAAATATTGTTAATATGTATATGAAACTGAATATTGCTTTGAGAAGTCTAGTTCTGGTACAATAATCTTTTCAGGGACATTGCTTTCAAAATTTATTTAGCTTGTCTTATTTTGAAAGCCTTATAAACTTTTGAGGAGCACTTAGGTTCCAAGTGTTTGCAAATCCATTAAATTATAAAATGTAGCTTATCCATATGATTTTGTCTATGATAATGTACAGATTTTATGTTTTTAAAAATTGAAATAGCATTGAATTTATTTGCAAAACACATCTATACATCTATACACATTCGCTGGAAATTTATTGCAAAAACAGATTAAGTGATTACGATTTTTATTTAGCCACAGTACATGCCAGCTCTTTGGGGAACTTTATAAGTTAAAATATAAATTTGCTGTACTGAACAACTTCTGAAATATTTTAATAAAATTATTTTCAGCTTGTAAACAGCTTAATAACTGTGGCATCAGATGATTTGATCTGACAGCACATAATTGGGGTGCTTCATTGCTGTAACCCAAATCTTGACAAGACATGATACTATATGATATATAGTCACATGATATATTTTGAAAATATTTGCTCACAAGAAAAAATAGAACATGAGTTCATAGTTGTAGTTTTACTTAAGCATTTATGAGCTTTATGTGTAATTTTTTTCCCAACTGCAGGCAACTCCATGGAGATCAGAATTGATTTCCAACTCCATGGAGATCAGAATTGAATGACTGATGACACTATTGCTGTGATAACTTGGAAAGGAGAAACTGCTTCCCTAGGTCTATGTGAATGTTTTATCTTCCAGGGAAAATATCATTCTAAACCTAATCTACATATTAAAAAAAAACCAATCTATTTATTTATTTATTTAGTCAGACGGTTATTTTATTTTTTGAAAGAAGACCCATGTTTTTTTAAATAAATTACTGCATTTTGTATCCTCAAAGTGAGGAGATAAAAATTATAAATAATTCATAACAAATAATTTAGAGTGTTTTTTTTTGAAACTGGTACAAACTAAAAAACCACTTAGACTAACTAATTAGGGGGAAAAACCCTGTTGATTAAAACAAACCTGTTAAAAATAAACCTTCAAGGTATTTACTGTAAGTGCCACCTATTATTTAAAACAAAAACAAATGTTTCCCTTATACCATTCTAGCAATTAATGGAATTCACTTTCCTTTCCCAAAGTTCTTGTATCATCAAAATTCATGCATTCATTTTATCAGTTTAATTGGATTTAGAGCTGCTGAACTTCTAGATGACTCCAACCATGTTAATCAGGTTGATTGCTTTGACTTCAGCTAGTTTTCCAGACCACTGAGTGTAAAAACTGGATTCTTCTCATCTTCTTTGTTTCTAATATTTCTTCCTGAAGTGCCTTTCGTCTAGCTGAACCTGCTATTCTGGGATCTTCCTATTCTTAGGAGATCTCTAGATGTAGACTTTCTCTTTACCTTCACTTCATTATCCCAATCCTGGTCCTTTTTGCTGTTGGCTGCTGTGGGAGTGACTCCTGCTTTACCTAAACTACTGTTGGCAGGCAGGCTGGCCAGCTATTCCATCTGGTTGGGCTTTCTGTGGTTACAAAGCTGGGATAGGATTGTTGCTGTAGTTGTGGTTGCCCAGATATATTCTGTAGGATTGCTGAGGCTCAGTTGGTTTGTTCAAATTGCTAGTCCTTGGCTAATCCCTGACTAGACCTTTTACCCTGGGTCTAGTTTGATTTTTTTACTCTTTCACATCTCAGCTTTGACTATCCCCTTGTTGGGCTGTGCTGCAACTTGGGTTTTCTCATTGCTAGCATTTCTGATCCACTAAGACAACTTCTGTTAGCCAGATCTCCTATCTGAATTTGTTTTCCAAATGTCAATTTTTCAGTCCAACATCTAGATACTTCTTGTGGATCTTCTCTATTTGTATTCTCACTTATTTTAATAAACCAAACTCACCTGATCTATTGGTACTGCTACACTGCTGCAGCTAATCACCTGAATTTCTCCCATACTGTCTGGATTCCATGACAGCTTCCTTCTTTCTGGAATTTTGGAATTAGTCGATTTGGGATGTAGGAACACTCACCAATTCATGCACTCATCAACGACCCTTTTCCTGTTCCCTACAGCTATTGCCAGACATCCAGACTGACTTTTTAAGCTCTTCTTCTTCCTAGGTTTTTCCACACATAAGGCTTGGTATGTGCTGTACAAGAAAAATTAGAGATCTATATAAACAGGAGAACATATGTTCTTCTAATCATACCAATGCCCTATCCAAGTTACAACAGTGAAACAAAAATCTCTAAATATATGCAAATGTTAAGACCATAGAATAGACTGAAACTTGAAAATATATGTTTAGGTATTAATAGTTCAATGGCTTAGAAGTTAATTCCACTCTGTGTCAGTTTTGTGTAATAAAATGTAGGACTAGATAGAGCTTTTGTGAAACTAGTATACTGACCCATTATATATCAGCTAATTAAAATTGACCTAATGTTGTCACATAGAATTAATATGTTGGCTAATGTGTTGTGTTATTGAAAACTATTTGCAAATGTAATTGCAAATACGTGGGTGTAAGTTTTGAGTTGTCTGTATACACACACACTTACATAACGCAAGCAGAAAAAAAGAAATTGTTTAGATGGATGGAAAGAGTACATACATGATGTAAAATACATTTAAGTTACCAACTTTAAAGAGAATGTACCTATTCCTTTTAATGAAATGAGCAACAGTACTCTCTGATAAACAAAAAGTAAAAAAGGATAAGTACAAAAAGAGGGTCACATAAGTAAGGCAGAGTACCAACAAATAGTCTTTCAAAGATGAAGTCAGGAAACCTAAGGCTCAAAATAAAATAAGACTTGCAACAAATGTCAAAAATAATAATAAAAAAGTTTCTTTCAACATTTAAAAAAGTAAAGGAAACAATTGGTCCACTAATGAAAGAAGATGGCAAGAAAGTAACTGGCAGTAGAGAGGAAGAATAACTGCTTGATTCATTCTTTGTATCTGTCTTCATACAAAAAGATAATTCAATCCAACCTACCAAAAACATAACTGTAAAAGACAGAAATACAAATTAAAATAAGCAATAAAATAGTAAGAGAATGCCTATCCGCTCTAGAAAAATTCAAATCACAGAGACCTGATGGATTATATCCCAGAGTTCTGAAGGAGCTGGCAGCTGTGATCTTGATACTATTGAACCATATCTTTCAAAGATTCCAGAGCATTGGGAAACTACCAGAGGACTGGAAAAGAACTGATGTTCCCATCTTCAAAAAAGGAAATAAAAACAGATCCAGGAAACAATAGACCAATCAGCCTGACATCAAATCTGGGAAGATCCTGGAAATGATAACCAAGCAACATATCTGCGAATACCTACAAGCAAGCAAAGTTATAATCAGAAGCCAACATGGGTTTGTCAAAAACAGATCATGCCAAACAAATTTTATTTCATTTTTTCACAATGACTAAATTAGTGGACCAGCAAAATGCAATGGTATACCTGGATTTCAGTAAAACAAAGTAGACAAAGTAGACCACAACCTACTTCTTGATAAGCTTAAAAATGTGATATAGACAGCATCACATCAAATGGACTTGTAACTGGCTGATAAATCACTCTCAATATGTAGTCCTCAATGAAACTACATCTACATGGAAGGAAGGAAGCAGTTGGATTCCCATTTTAGGCCCAGTACTCTTCAGCGTGTTCCTAAACAATTTAGATGAAGGAATAGAAGGGGAACTCATCAAATTTGCAAACGACACTAAACTGGGAAGAATAGCCAACACTCCAGAAAAAATGCTTAAGATCCAAATGGAACTCAACAGACTTGAACACTGGGCCTTATCTAACAAAATGATACTCTAAGTAGCTAAAAGTAGGGTTTTTAACCTTAGGCAAGAAAAATCAAATGTATAGGCACAAATTAGGTGAGGCCTTGCTCATTTGCAGTAACTGTGAGAGGGATCTTGGAGTCCTAGTGGAAAATCACATAAATATGGCCACAGAATACTGCACCCAGTTTTAGTTACCATGTTATAAAAGAATGTTATAAATGTTGAGACTCTGGAAACAGTGCACAAAACAGCAACAAAGATGATTAAGGAGCTAGAGGCTAAAACATATGAAGAATAGTTGCAGAAATTGGGCATGTCTAGTCTAGTGAAAAGAAGGACTAGAGGATATATGATATGATAGCAGCGTTCCAATATTTGAGATGCTGCCACAAAGAAGAGGAGGTCAACCTCTATTCAACAGAAGCCAAAATAAAAAACAATGGATGGAGACTAAAGCAACCTAGAACAACAGAGAAATTTCCTAACAGTGAGAACAATTAACCAGTGGAATGGCTGCTCTTCAGAAGCTGCGGGGGGCTCCATCACTAGAGGCTTTTAAGAAGAGACTGGACAACCATTTGTCTGAAATGGTGTAAGGTCTCCTGCTTGAGCAGGGGGTTGTACTAGAAGACCTCCAAGGTCCCTTCCAACTCAGCTATTCTATTATTCTGGTGAATTTGGCCACAATATACTGAATCACTATTCAGCTATTGTATTATGGTAAAGCTTGTTTTGCTTTGGTTTTTTTTTAATGTACAAAGCCACCTTCTGGTTTTAATCACCCTTGCAAGTAGGTTTAAATGGACTCATGTGATTGTATTAGAGTACATAGCAACCAGCTCACATTTATCAAGATGGGATCGTGGTTCTTTTCTCAGTCTGAAATGTTTTTTGCAGGTTTCTGCCATTTTGCCAGTTTCTTGCAACAAATGCCCACTTGGGACAATAGCTTGACTTAAAGACCATGTGGTTCACTTAACAACCATGCCTTATGACCATGGTGGTTCACTTTATGACCATTGACAAATGGTCCTAAAATTGAGACTGATCACATGTAGCGACTTAGAAATGAACTTCTGGCCTCCATTGTAGTCATAAATTGAGGACTACCTTCTTACATAAAAATGTCCATGGCAGTAAAATGGCAGTGATGAATATGTACTTATATCCATATACCCATTTAAAAATAGTTTACAAAGAATCAAGGATATATAATTCTGTATGCATACTTAGAAAAAGAAGTCCAACTGAACTTAATAGGTCTGACCTCTGAATGAACTTGCATAGGGTTTGATGTTTTATTTTGGATCCATAGCAACATGTCTTACTCAGATCACATTGGAATGAGGGTGTGATAAGATATAAATGATCAGAGGAAGAACTGTTTACATAATTTCCTAAATTTAATTGATGCAGTTTGGAAGACATTTCTTAAATTAAGCCCATTTCAGAATCTGAATAAGTGAATTCTTCCAGTATTACTGGCTTATACCTGAAAGGCAGTGCCTTTGTAAGGCGATTAAACATATACAATGTGATGAAAGATTGCTGGATTCCAACATATTGTAGTTCACAGCTCATATTTGTAGCCACCACACATTACCAAACTGATATCCAATTCCTAAATAGATACTGAAGGAAAGGCAATGGAATAAGGATGGACAAAAATATGGGATAACTATTTGGGCATGCAATCTGTGAATATCCTTTCCCCAGACCTCTAGATAAGGAAACAATTGGAAAGGATTCTATTATAATTAACATAGATTTTATTAAGTTCTGGGCAAAGAATGAAGGTGAGGCAGAGTGATTTCTAATAGATCTTTATTCAATACTGCCTGTGAGGCAACTAAACTCCCTGACTGACACAGCTCCTTTCATAACAAACTGATCAGCCAAACAACCAATCAGGAGAGAGTGTTTTCCCTTTCCCACAGAGGACCAGAATGAGAACTTCAACTGACAACTATATACACTATATACAATACATAACAGCCCTCCCCACCAAGATGGAGCATTATGATGATCAAAATAACAAGTTAACATATGCAGTCTTTTAGGTAGGTAGGGCAGCGATATGTCCGTCCCAACCTATGAGGATCCATCTCAAGACCAATAGCTCTGGAGCCTTGACTAGGCAGAGTGGCTGATGCTACTTCAGGTGCAGCTTGCGTTTGCAGCAAGGGCTCGGTCACTGGTGCTTCTATCACAAGAGGAACTGAGTCAGCAGGCATCTGTGAATCACCACAGTCCTTGTGGGTACTGTTGTTTGTGGTGGGTGAGACAACCTTAGCCGGGGTTGTCTCTGGCAGAGTCCATTCTGGCTGGTGGCAGATGGAGTTCCGAGGCGGCCACACAGCTGGTTGATGTGGCGGTGCCACAACCTGCCATTTTTGAGTGCCAACCTGTAGGAACATGGCCCAGTAACATCCACTACCCAGGCAGGAATCCAGCAAGGGCCCCAGGTGTTGTGGGTGTAGACAAGGTCACCTGGTGAGAATGACTGGAACTGGCTGGTTGAGTCTGCAGAGACCTCTGAGGAATAGTCTGGGTGCAGCTGGTCCACGTCGGTCTGCAGGTGGTGACCTATCAGTCGGACTCCTGTTGGTGGCAGAGCTTGGTGTGATGTGCTGGACCAGGAAGTACTCAGATATTTGCCAGTCCCCCAGGCCCATCTTTGTCAGTGCTTCCTTTGCTGATTGGGCCATCCGCTCAGCCTGCCATTGCTAGCAGAATGGAATGGTACAATCAGCGCATGATGAATGCCGTGATCCACCAGGAACAGCTCGAACTGGCTTGATGTGAGCTGTGATCCGTTGTCTGAAATGAGGACATCTGGCAGTCCATGGGTCACAAACAGTCTTTTAAGGGCCTTGATCATGGCATGAGTACCACCTCAAGTCATTTTGAGTAGGCATCCACAACCACCATAAAAGTCTGTCCATGGAAAGACCCCGCAAAGTCAATATGTACCCTTGACCAAGGTGTCTTTGGTGCTTTCCACTTGCATGCTGGAGTGGAGGGGGGGGGGGCTGGCCTTGACTCTTGGCAAGGCTGACAAGATGTAATCCAATCAGCAATGGTCTTGTCTAATTTGGGCCACCAGACATAACTGCGGGCGAATGCCTTCATCTGCACGATGCCTGGGTGGCCTACATGAAGAGCTTCCAAAACTGGCTGCCACAGCCTCTGGGGTACCACCACATGATTCCTCCATAATAGGCAGCCCCATTGGGTCAACATCTCATGTTGCCAAGTGTGGAAAGGAAGGAAATCTATGCTGACTGGCCCCTTCGGCTATCCCCTCCACACCCAGTTGAGCACTTGGGTGATGACATGGTCCTTGGCTGAGTGTGCAGCGAGCTCTGACACCGTAATGGGAACAGACAGCAGGTCTTCAATTAATAAAACAGATGATTCTGGAGCTGGATCCTCCACAACAGTTGGCAGAGGGCATCGACTGAGGTGTCAGCGTGGCTAAGTGTCTTACACGGATGATGCAGGAAGTGGTAGCTGTCTGCAGTTAGGAACACAGTCAAAGCCTCCTTGTCCAGCTGGCTGCAGTTTCATTCAGCTGACAAGTTCCGTGAGAAGAAATCGATCGGGGCCTCTCTTTATCCAGGAATTGGTGGCTTAGAACAGCGCCAACACCAACTAAGGGAAGATTTTTGTGTATTGCATTAGGATGCTGTTTGAAGATAGTAGCTCCTTGACAGTGGAGAAGGCAGCAGCTTCTTTTCGGCCCCAGGACCAAAACATCTTCTTGTTGAGCAAGTGATGGAGAAGCTCAGCTGTGGAAGCTTTGTGTGGCAAGAAGATGCTGTAGAAATTTAGGAGTCCCAAGAACACCTGGAGTTTGGTCTTGTTCTTGGGTGTGAGAGCTTCCTGGATGGCTTGGACCTTTGCCTATGTCAGGTGTAACCCAGAGGGATCAATAAGGCAGCCGAGGAACTCTACCTGTGGAACAGTGATCTTGCACTTTTCTTTTTAACTTTGAGGCCAACTTCTGGAAACAGGTGAGTACCACTTGCAGATGGTCAAGGAGTTTGGCATTGTTGGCCACTGACACTAAGACATAATTGAAATAGGGAACGACATTTGGGATGCCTTGCAGGAGATGCTCCATCAGGCTCCATCAGGCTCCAAAAGTCCTGGTGTTACGCTACTCCAAATTGCAGCTGGCCATATCTAAAAGCTCCTCAATGTGTTACAATCATCTGAGCCTCGGCTGTAGCATCATCAACTGGTAGTTTTTAATAGGCTTGGCAAGGTCCAGTTTAATGAAGATCTTACCCTGACCCAGAGAGTGCAGCAGATGTTGGACCATGAGCACCAGGTATGCATTTTGCTGTAGCGCTGTATTTAATATACATTTATAGTCTGCACAGATACGGACAGAACTGTCCGTCTTCACAGGGGTCACAATTGGAGTCTTCCATTTTGCGTGGTCGACAGGTTCCAGAAGTCCTTGGCTGATGAGTTTGTCAAGTTGTTCATCAATCTTTGAGCGCAAGGTGAACAGTACTCTTCATGGCTTCATTTGGATTGGATCAACCTGGGGGTCAAGGTTGAATGAGATGGGTGTGCCTGTATACCTGTTCAGGTTTCTGTCAAAGATATCTGAAAAATCAGAGATTAAGGCCTTGATATCAGAATCACTGATGGAGTTTATGCCAGTGATTCCCAAACCCAGGGAGGAGAACCAGTCCAGTCCTAGGAGACTCGATAGGGGGCCGTCCACTATGAGCAGCCACAGTAGGCCCAAGAAGTCCTTGAAAGGTGCCAGTTCCAATGACAGGAATGCTGTTCCTTTGGTAGTCTCGGAGATGAATATGGTGGAAGTCCAACTGTCTTTTTGAGATTTTGGGCACCAATCTCTTTAGTATACTTAAAGAGATGATGGTCATTGAAGATCTCATGTCCACTTCCATGAAGCAAAGGGACCCCCTCAATCAGGTGACATGGACTTTCTTACAAGTGGAGAGGCTGACTTGACCGATGACTGCTTCTGCCTTGCAGGTGCCTCTGGAGACGGTGAAGCAGTCCTCTCCATGACTCTCTTGTCTTTTCTGTATTCTTTTGGGGCACGTTTCTGGCTCACAGTGGTAGCTGTTGGTTGATTTGTGTGACAGACCCTGGCCAAATGTCCTTTCCACATCTTTGGCAGATGGCGTTCTTGAACTTACATGCCATTCACGGGTGATTGCCATCCAACCAACACATGCTGATTGTCTCTTTTCTGTGGCCACATTCCTCCCATTCCTCCCATCCTCCCGTGGAGGATTTGAGGTGATAGACTTCATTATCTTCATCTGCTGATTCACCGTGGTTAGCATCTTCATGGTGCACAGTGAATAGTTTCCGCGATGCTGGTGGGCTGTTTGATTTTTGAATCTCAGCCATTGACTGATTGGATGTTTCGGCTGCTTGTGCCTTGTCGAGCACCCTCTGGAGGGTGAGGTCTTCTTTTGCAAGGAGGTGCTGCTGTAGTTTAATGTCCCTCACACCACAGACTACTCTGCCCAAGAGAGCATCATCTAAGCCCCTGAACTCACAGTACAGGGCTACCTTTCAGCTATCAGCTCCGGTGATTCAGCTGTGAGTGAGTCAGCTCGCAGTGATCAGCTCTTTGCAGCCTCAATTTTCATTCAATCCCATCCTCATCACCAGTGTTAAATTCTGGGCGAAGAATGGAGGTGAGTCAGAGTGACTTCTAACAGCTCTTTATTCATTACTGCCTGCGAGGAAACTGAACTACCAGGCTGACACAGCTTCTTTTATAGGAAACTGATCAGCCAAACAACCAATCAATCAGGAGAGAGTATTTCCCCACTCCCACAGAGGACCAGAATGAGAACTTCAACTGACAACTATATACAATATATACAAAACATAACAGGTTTGACTCAGAGAAACGAAAATACTGAGCTGTTATGAAAAAGATATTTGAGTCAAACAGTTATCCACCCAACCCATCTTTCTATTTCTCGCTTCCCCTCCCTCTTTGAAAGACAGATTGGTGGTTTCCATTTGATCTAGCTTTGTCTTTGTGGTACTCACTGTTGCACTAAGTTGAGTATTGTTGGGAGCAGAAGATAGAATCTTGATTCTCTTATCAATGTTGATTGAACATGATATAAAGAAATTAAAATTAAGTATCCATGGAAAATGGTGACATTTTTTCTAGTCCATATTTACATTCATTAGAAATATTAATCTGCTAATGTGTTGTATCATATAACATTGTTTAGCGTAGGGATGTTTATTTAACATTCTATTTTTGCTGTTTCTTTGGACCATACAAACACATGTCAAACACCTGACAAATCTAAGATACTTTCCTGAAATTGGCATAGCAAATCACATGTTTTGTTGCCCTATTCTAATTTAGCCCAGTGCTTACATTTACACATCATTTGGTAATGGCTCTCACTTTTGCTCAGAAGCTGAAATTAGCATTTGTAGCATTAGAGACATAAAAACTCACTAGGTCCTTCAAGTCTACAATCAGTTCTACAGCCATTTCATTTTCTCCTACTCTACACAATATGCAATGGTACTTGAATTTCTTTGCATATTGACTTTGGGATAGAATGTTAAATGGCTGAAGCTCTTTGTATTCTTTCTGGTTTTTGGCTCAGGTTTTTGGCAGCAATCCAATTGCTCTTTTTGCATTAAGAGTCCTTTCTACTTTTCAATATAGAATTAAAATTAATGGCTATTTTTATTCTTCTGAAT
The DNA here is from genome assembly GCA_032468155.1 of Oxyrhabdium leporinum. Classification (NCBI taxonomy): domain Eukaryota; kingdom Metazoa; phylum Chordata; class Lepidosauria; order Squamata; family Cyclocoridae; genus Oxyrhabdium; species Oxyrhabdium leporinum. Next base: position 169,830 of record JANHFL010008143.1, read on the forward strand.
GATCATTTTAGCTGTCTCACTTTTTTTATTTTCAATTTTTTATTTATTTTTCTGGGCTGATTTTTTTTTTAGTCCAACATGCTTAATTGTGACAACAGTTTCTAAACACCAAGATATTATCAGATTGCATTGAATAGTATCTGTAATTGAGTGAAGTTAGGCATGGATTTTGTCTTACAATCATATTTTTCTTGATTAAACTTTATACAGACAAGTTAGTGATAAATACCCTATTTTTCTTTAAAAAAAATTTTCTTTTAGTCCTACAAATCTGTCTTATTTTTGCTAGCTTGTCTGGTAAATATTGTAGCTGCCAACACGTCAACATCAAAAATAAGGACATCATTCATGTTTCCTCATCATCCTCTGTTAATAGCAGTGGGACTTTGAACCATCATTTCACAACTGTCTTCCAAGGCAATCCTAATTCAATGTGTCACTAAAATCTAATCTGGAGGTTAGCCAGCTATGTGCCAGAAAATAAGTACTTGACATCAATGGCTTCAGCTTTAACTTGTCATGAAGATAATAAAAGTCAGTGACTGATTCATAGTGAAAACTGGAAATTGAAGCAAAGAAGATGATATCTCTAACCCAGGAAGGGATATTTTCATCTAATAATCTTGATCTGCATCAGAACATGTATTTTATAGGTTCAGTGCCAGCCAGATGAATATAGCATGTCAGATATAGATATGAACTTATGCCAAATTTGTATAGGGAGGATGTCCAATTTGTGTCCTCATGCTGGCATCAGAAATAGGAACATGGTTTGTTAAATACTCCATATATAGTATAACCTGCTTCCCTTTGTATTTTTTTTCTTTGTTTTGTTCCTGCACCTACCGAAATATGTCTTCTATTTCACAAGCTCTAAAGAAGTAGAACCCTCAGAAAAATAAAGCATTAGTAAGTAGGTCTGTGTTTGTGTAATGATGTGAGAATAACCTTGAGGATAAGGGGAAGAGATACTGCCTGGGAAACAATCAAACAAGAGAAAAGTGAGCCTGCAGTTGTTTAATGATCACAAAAAGAAACTTAGGAGAATCTGCCCTAATATATTAGACAGTTACAAGTATCTGCTTGTAGGTGCTTTGTATTTTGAGAGCTGCAAGAATGTGTTAATGTAGCCTTGCAGTATGGTAAAAATAGCTCATCTAGTTGTGTTTCCTGTCTGGTGTTTACATGGGAGGGCTGAGAGCAATCTTGCAAGTCTGAAAGAACAAACCTCCCTCTGACACTTTTAATTGCCTTATCCATTAGGCTGGATCTTTCCTAAACTTCTTTTTCTGATCATTTAGCAACTGTGGGCTCCCCACTCTCTTGTCTGATCTTCCTAGAAGAGATGCTGCTCATCCATCAAGGTCATTCTCACATACCATTATAGCTTGGCAGTATGAGAGCAGTATTCCTTAACCCCAAATCATCTAAATAATGCACGAGAAGCTGCAAGAATACAAGAACAGGATTAAAAACCAGAAATGGCTCAGTTTCATTGTATATTTTAGAAACAATAATGATATTATTGTAATGCTATAAAAGACACACATATAAGATTTCTTGACCATTCCAAATTAAAAATAATCTAAAGTAATCCCTGAGCTATTTGAATCCTGACATGATGTATCACTGGACTTAGTTTTTTAAATTGTCCAAGGAAAAGTATCAGGAAATAAATTCATTAACATGTTTAATATCAAGGTCTGAACAGGAATTAATTCCTCAGTGGCACAATGGTTAGAATGCAGTACTGCAGGCTACTTCTGCTGACTGCCAGCTGCCTGTAATTTGGCAGATCAAATCTCATCAGTTCAAGGTTGACTCAGCCGTCCATCCTTCTGAGGGTTAGGGTTAGGGTTAGGGGGCAATATGCTGACTCTGTAAACTGCTTAGAGAGGGCTGTAAAAGCACTGTGAAGCGGTATATAAGTCTACTATTGCTATAATACAAATTATCAAATTTAGATATATTAAAAATTGATGTGCAAAACAGACTTATGCTGATTTGTATAATCTAATGATGCCTGATAATCTACACCAACTTTGCTAGTTGACATTTTTCATGCACCACATTGAATGTACTTCTATAACAGCAGCTAATTTATTACCAGTTTCTGCGGATGCTAATAAAACATTGCCCATAGCACTAGCAGTGCCTATATAATGAATTTGCTAACCATAATAACTTTAAGAGACTTTTAGATGTAAACCGCCCCGAGTCCTTGGAATGGGGCGGTATATAAATTTAATAAAATAAATAAATAAATAAATATAGTATTAGGTTATCAGACTGTTATGAAACATGTTTGTATGTTTTCAATGTTGTGGTTGATGCTATGAAAAGTATCAACTTCAAATACATGTCAGGTTTTCTTATTTGCAAAGGATACATTACAAAAAATGAAGAATGAGAAACTTCAGAATGACGGTTAGGATTATGATTATAGTAAAAGAATTAAAGTATTCCAAGTGTCAGTTGACACAAATGAAATCAATATGGCTTTCTGTTTTTGGGAAACATAATATCCAAGAAATAGTTGCATGCCTTAATCTCTGTAAATAGAGCAGAAAGTGGAAAAAACAGCAAGCAACTAGTTCATAGATGGATTTGGTCTCAGAATCATAGATATGATTTTTAAAAGAAATTCAAAAATTAAAACAATCACACAGTAATATTAAAATGCATAACTAATGTATACAAATTTCAGGGATAATAGTAAAGCTCTACTTGGAGGTTAAAAATGTCAGTAAATGTTTGTCTAGTGTATTCTTCTATCACCAAGATAACAGAGCAGACAGCACATCATAAGATGTATGGAAGACTTGATAAAAACTTATTTGAAAGTAACAACAAATCTACAGAGAACATTAGACGCCAGATAGCTAAAGTACAGTTGGAAATCTTCAGCAACTAAAAACAAGATTTTAACACTTCTGCTCAAAGGAGTTCAAAAGATGTATTTAGTGATTTCATAAATAAGCATTTTATGTCAAATAAATTCATGGTTAATTTTATTGCGAATGAGTATTCTATCCATTTTACACGATGATGATGATGACAATGACAAAAATGATGCTGATAGATGGATATATAGTTCTAGTCTCTTCTTAGACATTGTTATTTGTATTATTACTACTAGTCATCATCACTGAGCAATTTAAAATATGAGTTTTATAAATAAAAACAAAATGCATAGGAAATGAATGGATCTAGCTGTGAAAAAGAAGGGGAGAATCCCGAGGCATTTCTATATTTCCTTTGACAGTTCATATAATTCTACTATTTCACATAACTTTTCTTGAAATTGTCTAATGACAAACAATTTACATGGCAAACTGTAGATGGTAGCTGTAAAGTTAAGACCTCTGTAAAGCTGAGTTCTGTCTTTGGGACTTCATCGGTGCAATCATGAATTCTCTTTGTAACAATGTAGGTAGTTAGTTATTGCTTTTTTTTGAGATGCTTATTCACCTTTCATGTCCAATCTAGAATTTGGTGATTTCCAACCAATTCCATCTAATAGTTTTCAGCTCTAGTCATAATGAGCTGTTTCGAGATCAGTCACAGATATTTTAATAGAGATTGGTCATTTTAAAATTCAGCTAACCAAAGCAAATTAATTGACAGATTATTCAGTTAATGATTACTTACTTATTCTTTTAATTTTTTAAAAGAAATAATATTATTTCTTTGGGTTCAAATTATATTGAATCCAAATGAAGAACATTATTTCTTTAAAAAAAACAAACTTTAAGGGCAAACATAGCATATCGGTACCTTTACTATATGATTCTTACTTTATGTGAAGGCCATATGGTTTGTCATAATATAAATCATTGCAAATGCACATTGTATTATGCAAAATGTAGCTCTCTGGAAAAGACTGTTATACTAGGAAAGGTATACAACAGCAAGGTGAATGGACTCAGTTATAGTGGAGATGGGGGCAATATTAGAAGACCTAATGTGCAGAAAGACCAGATCAAGGATAAATTGAGAAAATCGACATTGAGAAAATCTACATAGCTTCTAAGACTTGAACAATCAGCATAAGCAATCAATCAATTAAAAAAATGCACATCCAATATCATGAAGTCAGAATTTCACAGTATATACAGTACATTTATATGTAAAAATATTGCCATTACTATTGTTGTTGTTGTTGTTATATACTTTATTCATTAAACATGAAACTCAGTCAACTGAACATTTAAAAATGTATCACAAATGTTATTAACTGGCACTGATGGTTGATACGGGTTGTTGCCAGCATCCTAGGTATCGATCAAGTATTTTCTTAAATATATAATGTTCCAAGTAGCACAGTTTTTTGCAGTTCTGCTGGTGTTATTGCAGGAAGCTGCAATTTCTTTATGTACTGTGTAAAATTCTTGGACATGGTGCCAACTGCCCCAATGACAATGGGTATCACTGTCGCATGTTTCAATGGCCAGGTCGCAATATGTCATGATTTCTTCCATTTCTTTTTCTTCGACTCTGGCATCTCCTGGTACAGCGATATCAATAAATTGTACGCTTTGGTTTTTGATGACTGTGATATCTGGTGTGTTGTGTTCTAAATTATGACCTATCTGTATTCGAAAGTCCCACAAGATCTTCAACTTTTCATTTTAGACAACTTTTTCCACTTTATGTTCCCATGACTTTTTAGGTAGGGCGTATTTTTTACACAATGACCAGTGGATTAACAAGCTGAAGAAACTTCTCCAACACCTGAACAAACTGACCATCCAGTGGAAGAAACCAACATACAGGATGAAGATCCTCCTCTGCAACAACTTGAAAGTGTAAAGCTAAGTGATCTAGCAAAAATGCTGAGACAAAAGATTGAAAAACACATCAAAGAAAACATAGAAAGAAAAAGACTGCCTACCATTCACGAAATGCATAGCAAACAAGTCAAAGGTCTGTTAACTACCGTGAACAACATTTTTACTTCCATCCCATCCAGCACACTATATGAAACCAAACAACTAATGTATAACACAGCCGCCTTTATAACTGCAGAACTGGATTATAAAATGCCAAAAAAGAAACCCACTGGAACACCAAAGTGGAAAATTTGACTTGAAAATAAAATAAAAAAACTGTGAGGTGATGTCAGCAATTTAAAGTACTTGAAAGAAGGAAAACTAAAGAACAAAAAGCTAAAGAACAAAAAGCTGAAAAATAGTTTACACAAAAAATACAACCTGGAGGAAAAAACAATAACGGAAATCATTAAAGAACTAAAACAACGTGTAATAGCAATAGCAAAGAAAATGAAAGATACGAATAAAACAATATCATGAAAATGTCCAGTTCAGAAGAAACCAACACCTCTTCTACTGGTCCTTGATGAAAATCGAGTCCAAACTAATGTTCACCCATAAAGAAAAAACTTTGAACTTTTGGACAGAACTTTGGGAAAACCCAGTGGAATACAACAAAACTGCCTCCTGGATTAAAGATATTCAACAACAAACAACACAAGACAAAATGGAAAATATTGTAATAACAACTGACATGGTTGTAAAACAAGCAAAGAAGAACAGGCGTGCACCTGGCCTGGACGAACTGCATGGATACTGGCTAAAACACCTGATCAGCCTCCATCATCGCATGGCCACTCAATTTGATAAAATGCTTCAAAATGCAACAAGCAAAGAATGGTTAACAACTGGCTGAACATACTTGATAATGAAAGATCCAGAAAAGGGCACAGAACCAAGCAGCTATCGCCCAATTACTTGTTTGCCAACAGCGTTCAATCTTTTTACAAGAATACCTTTTGTCCAATCATAGCTGCATTAATAGTTTTGATGTCAAAATATATACGTACCAGCATATGAAAAACCATGTGATTAGGGACATCTTCAACATATTACAATGATGCCAAATCACGATGCTCATATAATATCAGCCCACAAATTTAACCATTTGTATTTGTGTCCCAATGTCTGATGCAAGTTCAGAAGTCATATCTTTTCCATGATGATATAATTGCATATATTTAATAATTCTCCCAATCGCCTTGTCCCACATCGATATTCACATATAAGAATGCTGCTCTTATATCACAACTGCCAGAAACTTGCATAGCCTAGCTATCAAAATTCCAACTGAGAGACGCAGATCAGATATTTTGCATATAATCATGTCAACAACACTGTCTTTCGACATGTCTCCTCTTTCTTCTATTTTTTTATTTTATTCGTCAAACAAAAATTACATAATTGAAAGAAAATAAGAAAATCAAAATGTGGCACGATAGTCATGCCAATGTACTGTAGGTCCACAGAAGTTAAGTTAGATTTAAAACTGTGAAAGTTAATGGCTAAGACAAATCAGGTATTATATTCAGACTTTGACACTTCTGTTATAAAAATCAATTTTTTTACAATCAAGTTTAGAGCGGTTTACATTACATTTAAAGTGATTGTTCACATGTGTTACATTATGATTAATGCTAAAAATGTCATTTACAGGTGAAGCGATACTATGTAGAATTTTGTATACAATACCTAAGTCTTATGATTTTAGTATCTGTTCATAACAATTGAAATCACAGCTGCCAGCTCTTTAACTAATGTTGACCTTCATATACATTGAGTTCTTCCGAAGAAGTGGGATGTTATAATGTATCATCAAAATATATGTGCAGATCCATATAGTGCGATCTTTTGCAATTGCCAGATAGAAATTTTGTCAATGTGCAGATTTTTTAAGTGCTGTCTAAGGTATGAGCAGAGGTTTATGTCATAATCTTTCAACTTCATTTTTCATTCATTCATTTATTTATTTATTTATTTATTTATTTATTTATTTATTTATTTATTTATTTATTTATTTATTTAT
>JANHFL010008143.1:181794-193148 GCA_032468155.1 Oxyrhabdium leporinum
AGCATGAAGGTATCACGAGCACACCCAAACATATGTTAACCAATCATTTATGTACAAGTAAGATCAGATGAGTTTTTGGTATTCTATCCGCGAGGGCGATGGGCAAGTGGTGCTAAATAAAAAGGGAGCTCGGACATCTGTTCGGTGTGCCTTCCCACGACTGAAACTTGTGTAATCTGCCTGATCATTTGAATGCAACATTTCATGGAAATTATTCTGGTGGAAATGTATGCATGGCATTTTCTGTAAGAGTTATAATTCATTGCACAGTGGCTAAACAATAATGATAGTACACACCTAAAGCATGAACATAATGCAGCATTTTCCTCTATAGACAAAGTTCATCTTTTCACAGTTGTTATAGTAATGATATTGGCTTCCTGTTCATTTGAAGAGTAGTTAATGAAGAATGTGCTTGAATGGCACGTACCAGGCTATGAATATAATGCCTTATGTATGCATTTCTCTTCTGGATAAATACACAATGCAAGGCTTGTTTTTTTTCCCCTTTCTGTTCTCTGATAAGCATTTAAATCACTAGACAACCCTAATATGGTCCACTAACTGAATTCTATCCTGAAATTTTACAGATTTGTTCTGATCCATACATAATATGTGGTCCATCTAAGAGGGATTCAACAAAATGTTATATATCATGGCTATATCAAAGAGAAACCAACATTACAAATTCTTTGTTTTCTATTGTGTGTATGAATTTACTTGTCTGTATTTTGTATAACACTATCATTTTCCACTTTCCAATGAATTTTGTAATGGTTTGGTTAGGAGCTCTAACATATATGTTCAAAAAGATAGACGGTAAAATGTACAGTAGCAGAAGAAACTGCATGTATGTTTAATTTGTTAATGGAAGTTACTTTGGTTGGCCTGAAGCCACATGGTTTTTCAGAAGACTGTTATTATTATAAGCAAGCCTTCTCAGAACCCTAGATAGATCTAGTTGCTTTCAACTTTTCAAGACTGTAATCATAATGAAAACAAAAAGTATCAATGCTGCATACAAAATATAACATCAAAAGGGCAAATAAAATGAAAAATAAATGAATATTTTAAAAGTAAGAAAAAGTACTTAAATGTGAAGACAAAGCAAAAAACAACAACTGGAACATCACTTGAACACCATCACCATTGACAAAATTACTCTGGGTCAACTGCAAAAGGCAGCTTACATTCTGTGAAGATACCTTTAAGATCATCAAATATATACATTTGCCTATCCCAGGTTCCTTGACAAGAACTCCACCAGTGGATAAAATGCCAAATTCCGGTCTAAATATCTGGCTGACTGTGTAACAAACTATAATAGTCACAGTAGAATGATTGTAGCAAAAGAAAGAAAAGATAGTACCAACAGTAATAGGTGTCTTGAACACCATCACTACTGACAAAATTAACAGGTATTTGCAAATGGAGAATTTACTTGGAACAGCTGACATCTTGTGACAATCCCTTTAATAACATCAAACAACAATATCTACCTATCTCAGGTCCTTGGGAAGAATTTGGTAAGTGGATAAACTGCCAAATCCAGTGTCAACATCTCACCGACTATGTGACCAACTGTAACAGTTAATTTGAACAGATTGGTAAATCAATAGGTCTCTTTTAGATCTAAGAAGAACATTTTCTTAGTTTTGCTTCCAGAAATCATTCATCTGCTTATATGAAGAAATGAACCAGGACTTTACAAAAACTGGAAAATGTACTCTGAGCTAATCCTTCCATATATATCGGTAGACAATAATACGGAGATGTCCAAGCTAGCAAGGGCTTCAGTGATAAATTAATACATAGCACATACCAAACATGACAGATTGTCTGACATGAGTGACAGCCTATGGTGGCTTGCTGTCCCAGAATGACATTGGAAACAACAGCTCTTGATTCAAACATGCCATTCTACAGCTACCTCACAGTCTATCTTAGAATTGAAGATAAATCTTAAATTTATCCTGGAATGTATTTGTTTAATTTCTTTAAGATTCAATATCATTAAGTATAAAAATTAGCATTACTTATGTTAAAAATGAATTTGAACAGGGACTTACATCCATTGTAACTTATTTTATTTGTGTGGGTATATTTTTTTTAAAAAAAATATTTATTATATTTATACAACTGCCTTTCCCACACTTGTGATTTTAAGTGCTGCATATAACAACAAAAATAAATAAAAATAATTAAAACTTCTAACACTGACCCAGTTAAAAAAAAACAATTATAATATATTTAAAAGAGTTAAAAAAGTATAATAAGTAAAAAAAAAGAACACAACAGTAAATTCCAAGCTTACCCAAAATATAAATATGTAGGACTTGTTATCCTGATTTTTTTGCTAAAATTATGCTTTCCTTAAACATAAAATGGAATCACAGAGTAGTCTATGTTTGTAATGAGTCAAAAACGAACAGATCATTGCAAATCAACACTGCAGATCAATCCTTTCTGGATACCCAAATAAATTTCCATCAGGGAGCAAAACTGTCTGACTTCCAAGTTCTTTGAATTATGACTTCCAAATCCTTTGTCACTGGCCACATTGGCTGAGATATATAGGACTCCAGATATCAGATGACACCAGGTCATCTATAAGCCTAATGTGTATTATTTCAGGCCTCAGTTGTCCTATCACTCTATTGATCCATGCAATGGTGCTTTAAAAACCTTTCAGAATAAAAGCATTCATTTTAAGTTTCCTTTTTCAGAAACTTATTTATTTAACCTAAATATCTACTGGAGTTCTTTATGCCAATAAGAGTAATTCTCATAATATCAGCTGCTTCAGAACTATTAAAGTGTACCGTTAAAGTTCACATTCATAAAGCCATTTGTCTGGAATTCATCCAAGAATATATTTTTAAATGTCAGTGTCTGACTTTCTGCAATCTCTTTCATAAAGTTATTCTTCTTTAACTTTCAAAATGGAGCACATAGAAATAACTGATATACTGTTTTCCTTATGCTATTTATCCATAGATATTTAACTTGAATTGTAAGAAAAAGCTGAATTTTAGAATGTGCAAAGAGAGAAAAACTTTCTCATGTAATTTGCTTGGTTTCAAATGGCATATGCTACCAATTAATAATCAAGCAGGAGTTTACTAAAAGACAAGTTGCAATTGAAACTAAATTGCTTCCATTAATTCACTCTACGTGTCTCTCCAGATCTTGCTTTACATAATTGTCCAGCTAGCAGGTGTTCCCAACCTGCATTACTTAGCTGTTCTTCTTTTTTCATAGTCTAACTGTTCCAGTTTATTACAATCTCAATTTACCTGGTATTTGGGATCTAAGAATGATAGAAATTGTTGGGGATGGCAAGCATGAGCAAAGTGAGGCTATGCCACAAGGAAAGGTTTATAAATTAAAAATGCTTCTTTGAGTCAGACTCAACTCTTGGTATCTTCATGAACATGCTCATGTAGATTTATAGCAATAATATGAAAATGGTTTGCCACTATCTTCTTCCTGGATGTATTTCAATTTCCCAATCTAGTCTTGGTATTTTCTGATAATCTCTCTTCTAGGTACTAACCCCTACTTAGTTTTTCCAAAGGTGTACATTGAGTTGGGCAAGTTTGTGAAAAATAAAATCTTTTCTCTTCCAAAGTATGCAATCATCTATAGCTAAGCTGAGACAGCCTCAAACTTTTTCCTATTAACTACTGCAAGGCATATAGCTTCAGTGAGATTATTGTTTAATTGCAATAATGCTATACAGATAGTTCTCAATGTATTTAATAACCATTCAAAATTGCAGTGGACTCAAAAAAAGTTACTTATGATCCATCTTTAAAGTTATGACCACATGTCACCTTTTAGTTGCTTGGCAACTGCCTCACATTTACAGTCAATTGCAGTATCCTGTTATCAGTTGATTGTGTTTTCTAATGTTTTTTTGCCATTTTCTGGCTATAATGCTATTCTGCAATTATGATCATATGGTTCTTTTAATGCCATTATGATTCACTTAACAACCATAATAAAATGGTCTTAAAATTGAGTCTGATCAAATAATGCTTTCATTTATGACTGAAATGACTTAAGATCAAAATTCCAGTCCCAATCATGGTTGTAAGTTGAGAGCTACCTATACTTATATTTGTTTGAACAAAGGATTAAAATTTGTCAAAGAAGTTGCCTGGCCAAACACATCTTATCATATCATATAATATACTTTGTTTTGATTTGGGTTTAGCATACTTCCTATAAAACTAGCCTTTGAATTTAAATGATATTTAAGAAATTAAATAATATAAACAATAGCAGTTTACTCAATAAACATTATTGAGCTTATAATATAGCGCATAGTGAACTCAAACTAAACAATCATTTATGTATTATATACAATACATACATGTCACTTGATACAGAGGATTTTCATAAAATTAGTAATCAGTCCTTTATATGTTACAATTTAGAAATCTGAATTTTTTTCAACAGAACTTTCTTACAGGTTAAATGTATATAAGATCATACTCTAAAATTGGTGATACTACATAATATAACTGAAATTATATTATCCATAATTCATAAATCTGTCAGGAAAAAATGAGAAATCTTTAATCAGTTCAAAATTTGGAAATACCATAGATGACTTTTGTGTCAGTGAAAAGGTAAAACTCAATTACAGAATATAAATTGTTTGCTAAGTTCCAGCTATGATTTCTTACTTGTTCTGGATGAAATAACATTTTTAATCTCATTTGAAATTCTTAACTTCAAATTTATATAACTCGTGGTCCTTTAAAACAAAAATAAAACCATGTTGGCTGTTGTATATATTATTTATGGTACCTCATCTTGGAAAGTGATTTGGAAACAAATGAAGGCAAATATACATGTCCCAGGATAATGTTGTAAATATACATGCCCCAGGATCCAATCTGCATCGGTCACTGGGACCAGAGTTTAGTCTTCTAAGATTTCGAATTCCTGCTGGTTTGTAAACCACTAAACAGTATTCTTAAATAGTGTAGCTAGTGGAACATACCAATAGTGGAGCATCTTATTTAAACTAACATACATACGGATTCAATATAACTTAACATTTGTTCAAGGTAAATATCAAGGTTCATGATATAATGTACTTTGGATCATAACAGGAAGCTCATAAAATAAATTATAGCTTTGGTGTTCGAACCAATTGGCAAGCTTACTAACAACAATTCAGCAATAATTCACATCATTCACCTGACTTGGCTAGACTCTTGGCTTCAGCCTGGCTGAAGTCTCCCAGACACATGAAATTGTATAGAGAGATTTAAAAATAAAACTTGTTAATATAAGGATAAACAACTTAAAAATTTGATCTCCCTTTGTCAAAAGGAATCCACTCATATATGCACTGTAAATTAATTCCATGTCTTTTTTACCACCTTTACTATAGTTTAAGAAAAAAAATAGTCGTGGCCTTGTGGAGTATACAACTTTTGGTTGCTGACATAGCTGACCTATCTATGCTGAGAAACTGGTTCATTTAATTGCTTGGTAAATATCCTTACCTTTTTGGCTATTACTGAAAGTACAGGGTCACCATGAAGAGGAATAGCATTTCCTTCACTATTTCTTGCAGCAGTTTGATGATCAGTAATGTCAGTTATCATTATATCAACACATATGCAGGTTTTTATATATTATGGTGACACTTCAGCTCAATTTAGCAATTTCCTGACTCTGGACTTATCTGTGATGGACTACAATGAATTTCTTCCTCTTTCTTTGATCCAGCTTCAGGCTGTGTTGTTTCTTGTTCACCTTCCTTTGAATATGCCCCACCCTTACCTGGAAACTGCTGTTTAACAGTAGTCTGTCACATTAACTACCAGATTGCCCCATTAATACTATTGGTTGTTCTCACTTAATAACCACAACTGGCCCCATAGTTTGGGTTATAATTCATGGGGGTTGTTTAATGGGTCACTATATGACCTGACTTGATTTTACAACTGTTTTTGCAATGCTCATAAAGCAAATAACTATGATTATTAAACAAATCACATAGTTGTTAAACAAATCCATTCTCCCTAATGGGCATATTTTGTTGGAAATTAGTAAAAAAACATAATCGTATTAGATCACAAATTGTGGTCAACTGACCACAGGATGCTGCAATCAGTCATAAATGTGAGCCAGTTATCAATTGCCTGAAATGTGATTGCATGAATGTACCCAGTGTAACTTTGAGGAGGTGTATAAGTAACTTTTTTTGAGCATATTGTAACTTAAAGAGTCATTAAGTGACCTGTCCTTAAGCATTACCTGTACAGGTTACCAAACAATTTGGTTCTCATGTATAAGATCATATATTTGCCCATCATGAAAGTGACTCTGAGGTGCATTTTTCCGATGCTGCTTCCAGAAAAATCTTATTCAGTTTATATTGCTACAAGCACTACCATGTGAATTGCTGATATGTTTTAATTTATTCTAAGCTAGGCCTGCACTTTGATTGACTCCTAAACAAAGTTAGAAATGCCCCTTCATTCCCGTTTTTTTCAGTGAAAAATTTTGATGCCTGTTATAGAACGTTCTTCTTTCTAGCATGATGATTAATAACACTTGCCTGACATGTGGAAAATTCATGGATTGAAACTGCTTTATGTTTGTTTACTTTTAATTATTATTATTTTCCCCTGAGCTACCTATTATTGTGCTGGACTTTTTTCTTTTTAATTAGGCAACACAGACTGAACAAAATTTGTGTTGGAACTTAGGTGTAATTTTTTAATTCTATTTTTTTTAAAAGAAGCACAAGAAAAAGTAGGTAGCTCAGGAAAAAAAATAGTACTAATGATAGGAGGAAGGATGGTTGGTTTTGAGCCAGGGATGTTCTGTATGTCAGACTGTTCTTCAGGATATCTTCCAGCTTTGCTTCTGTATTTCCCATTTGCCTTTAATGCTCCATCATATATAAAAGTATATGTCTGTTTTGGGAGAGGGTTGACTTTCCATCTCTCTATGGACAATCAAAAATCACAGGTTAAGAACTCAGCATACAGTGCTGCTTATAAATCTATCAAATTCTTGTTGAAAATCAGCCAGTTTCTTCATCTTGTGACAATTAAATCAATGAGACTACTAGAAAAAGAAAGTTCTAATCTTATCGCCAACATTGGAAAAGCTGGCCTGTTATGATACAGACTGACTTGAAAAGAAAAGATTTGGATTGCCGCTAGCACCAATCTTATATTGACAAGCGAAACAGGAAGCCTGGCCAACAGTTTCTTGTATCTGTCTGAGTCATACAGGAGAGGCTGATGAGCTGTCTCTGCTGCTGCAGTGCCTCAGATGCTGTTTTCTTTGATTCTGCTTTGATTCAGAAGTGTCTACACACTTTTATCCATTTGAGAACAAGATTCAATGCTAACCCATCCGAGACTAATAGTGTATGCATGCCAACTTCTTAATGTAAGAAAACTTGCTGTTCTGTCCTTCACAATTTCCATATTTCCCCTTGCACATCAAAACTGCTTTCTGCCTCAGGGGCAGGCTACACAGGCTTCCTGTGGTGTGTCCCAAATGAACACTTTGGGGAGAGACAGTTATCACTGTAGTATGACAGTCTTGGATAAAATGGATTTATGATGCCACATTCTTATATCCCTATTGCTACATTACTGAGATTTTTTTACATGCTAAAATATTCAAGCACCAAAAACAATTCAGCCACATCTCTGGGTAATCTCAATATCAAGGATATCAAGTAGAAGGGTAAAGCAGAAGTATCCTTGCCCAATTATTATTTAATGCCTCTATCAATTGGGGAATGTCTTGTCCAATTATTAAAGGTCCACACAATTCCATGATGGGATATAAAAGCATAGGAGACCATCACAACGCAAAATTAGAAAAGTAAGAGATAGCTGTTATTATGCAGATGACATGTTAATTGTATCACAGTCATCAACAGAGATAGTAGTTCCATTTTCCAAATATCATTTACTGTTGGTTCACTTTAAACTGCTTTAAAGCATTCCTGTGCATAAATGTAATCATGTGCTTTGAAAATCTCCACATCTTTCAGGTAAACATCTCCCATATATCCATCTCAAACCCCTCAAAACAGTTCTTATTTTGTTTTCTATTTCTCACAATAGAGGAACAAAATTCCAGTTTAAATAAAATGACTTAAGAAGGAAATGCCTGAATAATGCGTCCAGAAAATCAATTAAACCACTGGATTCATTTTACACATAGCAGGAAATCGAGTTTACATATTTGAGGAAACCACAACCAGTGGCCAAAACGAGTCTTCATGCTGAGCTCTCTCTGTGTTGAAGTGGTTTTATTAGCAATACCAGTAGCACTTAGACTTATAAACCATGCAATAGTACTTTACAACTCTAAGTGGTTATGGGTCAGCATATTGACCCCAACAATCTGGGTCCTCATTTTACCAACCCTTTCAAGAATGGAAGGCTGAGTTAACCTATGAGTTTAGCTATTCAGAATCAAACTCCTGACAGTGAGCTGAATTAGCCTGCAATATTGCATTTTAACCACTGTGCTACCAGAGCTCCTAGCCAAGATGGAAATGGGGGCATGAATTATTAACTTTAAATTTTGCTTAACATTTATTTTTATGTTTTATCTACAAGGATTCAAGTCTGCGGTTGATAACTAGTTATATTTTTTTAATAAGAGGTGTGATTGAAAATTTATTGTAACCAAATATTCTCTCCTGAAGTACTCCCAATCACAGCACAGCAATCAAAATATCCTAGATATGGACTACCTAAACATATTGAATTGTTGTATGCCACCAACATACAGTATGGAAGAATGGAAGTATGTACCGGGTTTCTCAGAAAATAAGACCGGGTCTTATTTTCATATTGAATTGTTGTATGCCACCAACATACAGTATGGAAGAATGGAAGTATGTACCGGTTTTCTCAGAAAATAAGACTGGGTCTTATTTTCTTTTGACCCCCGAAAAAATGACTGGGCCCTTTTTTTGAGGGGTACCCTAATTTCCTCCCCAACCATGCCAAACCCTCACCCCCCCTACCAAGAAGCCTGTGGGACTATGGTAAACCCCCCCCACTGTAGTTCAGACTTTCCAACTTCTCATGGAAAAAAAAAAGATCTCGCGAGTAACTTACCATAGTCCCACAGACTTTCTGTACGTGCAGTGGAGAATGGACCTGAAAAGCAGGTTAGTGAAGGGATGTCGCTGCACTGGGGGTGGGGTGGGAGTGGAGGTTTGGCATGGGGGGCCTGGCTGAAGGGTCTTTAGCTAAGCTGGTGCAGAGTGCATGGGGCAGCTCCGCACCCCCTACCTTGCTTCGCCCTCCACCCGCCCACTGCCTCGCTTCGTTCTTCTTCACAACGTGAATTAAAGCCGCACTCACCTTGTGGCAATGGCACCAACAGCCCCGCCCAGCAGGAGCCTGCTGCTGGCCCCTCTTCTTCTGCTTGCTGCCACTTGCACACATTGCCTCGGCTTTCAGATGCCTGCTGGAAGGCATCTGCAGCCAATAACAAAGCTCCGGATCGATCCGGAGCTCTATTATCAGCTGCAGATGCCTTCTGGCAGGCAACTGAAGGCAAAACGGAGGCCGGGGGCGCCGTGCGCATCCATCCAGAGCCCATCCATGCATGTCCATCTGGAGCTCAGCATGGACTGAAGGAAGGATGGCAGGTAGGAAAGTCCCCTCTCCCCATTTTCTTCCCATTTGCCAAAAAGCCTCCATTCCAAAACTTCAGCGTTCGGAATGGAGACTTTTTGGTGAACGCTTCCCCAAGGGGCCAGTGGGCTGCAGCTGTAGCCAGACAGTTCCCCCCATGCCCACGCCCCCAGGCTTATTTTCAGGATGGGGCAATATTAGCCCCCCCCCAAAAAAATAGGGTTGTGCTTATTATTGAGGTGGGTCACGTTTTATGAGAAACACGGTATTAGGAGGAGAAAGGAGGAGGTGGACTCCAAAATTCCACCAAAAAGAAATTCAAAAGCAATGTTAAAATGGTGTAAGATGGAAGAAGAAGGAAAATTCCTTTTTTAAGGAGAGGGAGAGATTCTTTTTTGTAGGAGAAAAAAATACACAGGAGTTTGTAGTTCAGCTCTACACGAGATTATTATTTTTATACTTATGTAATTATTATCCTTATGTTCTAAAAGTCCTCTAAGTAGAAGGTACCCCATTCTTGCAATTTCACTGTGTTTCATCCTTGCAGTGCCGCTGTGAGAAACAGTCTGTTTTCATCCAATCTGGGAGTAAAATGTTGTTGGCAAGTAATTGCCTTATTGATCGGTAACTCAGGATGTGTAAGATCTCTCTCTCACACACACACTCACTAACATATACTACATATAATCTGGATTAATTTCTGAATTTACATTCAATAAACATAACTAAATAAAGACTAGAGAATAGTAGGGAGAGCATTATGAATATACCAAATGTAAATTTTCTAACTCTCTATAATATTTAATATACGTATTTACTAGGTTTATATCACACTGTTCCCTCTTACTTTTTTCACCATGACTGTGAGACAATCACTGATTCAAAGTCACCAGCAAGTGTTTCATTGTTAAGACTGGACTAGATTCTGAGTCTTACCTGTGCCCAACCAACACCTTATTCACTACACCACATTAGCTATTTTTCTGCATTCCTTCTGGTTTCCTGACCACAATTTTGTGTATTCAGAAATCATACTCAGAGCCTACACATGAAAGTATTCTCTCTTTCTATCAAGAGGAAGATTGTGGGTGAAGTACATTAGACATCCTGTATAT
This sequence comes from Oxyrhabdium leporinum, assembly GCA_032468155.1. NCBI lineage: Eukaryota > Metazoa > Chordata > Lepidosauria > Squamata > Cyclocoridae > Oxyrhabdium > Oxyrhabdium leporinum. Next base: position 192,563 of record JANHFL010008143.1, read on the forward strand.
TATAATTACACAGGCCAATTTTAAAACATGACTAATATTATAAGAAATAAACTTTTTCAGATGGAGTTTGCTGCAAGGGGTTTGAATCTTATAGATGACAGTGCACGTACATCTGTTTGTACAGGGTAAAGGATATGAAGCCAAAATCGTATAATGGAAATGTGTCTCTCTTCACACAATTCCTGTTAATGCCATGATAGTGCCTCAAAGAATTGTACTTAGACATACTTCAAATCAAGAGAACAGAACCCTTTTAGCTATTCAGTAAGTAGAAAATAGGCTCAGTGAACATAGCTTATAGCAGGTGTGTAGAGACAATAACTATCAGCCTTGAGTAATGGAGATGATTGTTGGCACGTGAATAGAAGCATAACAGTGTATTATTTTGATCCATAAAAAATTGGTTACCTCACTATTGCCAACTAAAATATGATCTGGCAAAGAAAAGTAAAACAGCCACAGATGCAATAGATGTATTAGTTAAATGTAAAAAGTTGGTTTTTCCTACTAGTTTGATTTTTTTAACCTGAGAATTAGTTTGAAGAAAGAAAAAAGAAATAAAGAGTACGGTATCAAACAAAGTTTT
>JANHFL010008143.1:209003-221579 GCA_032468155.1 Oxyrhabdium leporinum
TAAGCTGTAAACCGCCCCGAGTCTTCGGAATGGGGCGGTATATAAATGTAAAAAATAAATAAATAAAATAAATAAATTAATATAGTTGCCAACATTTTTGTTTCTTCCATTCAGTCATGCCTGATTCTTGGAGACAGTCTGGACAAAACCGTCTTGTTTTCTTGGCAAGGTTTTTTTCAAAAGTTTTTGTTATTATTTCCTTCCTAGGATTAAGAGGTCACTGGTCCAAGATTTTGTGCCTAAGGTTGAACTAGAATTCATAGTCTTTCAGTGCCTAGCTCCAAGCATAAGCACTGTATTAAACTGGTTCTCTAAAGCACGGTATAAAAATACTTCATAGGTAGTTAGCAGTTGGGGGGAAAGGAAGGGGGAAAATAGAACAAAAGAGAGAGGCTGGTTGATATATTTTTTCTATAGACAATTTTTTCTATTTTCTTAAAAAAAATCAATCTCACTATGGGGATTTTAATTTCAATCCTTATCTACCATGCCAACCTTAAAAACGTTTATAACATAGTAATAATAATAACAATTTTAAAATGATAAATGACAACTTAGATGGGTTAGGGATTAAACTGCTATGTATGTAATTAATTACACATTTCCCACCTTTTTTATTTCTCTTGGTGCTTTTTAGCAAAAATAAAAATATAACATAATAAAGAACAGGCAATCTTTTTTTAAAAGAAAATCACATGTTCTGATAGCAGCTTTGTAACATTATATTAAAAAAAAAAAAAAAGATTATCTGCTACATCTTGAAATAGTTGGACCAGCTCTTCCATGCAAAACAGGTGCCCAGCTATTATTATGGATGTTATGTCTCTGTGCAAGTGGTTTCATATTCTCAGGCCAATATAATAAATAATGAGGGATGCTGTTAATTGTACTCCAATAATATTGTGAGGGCCTCGTGATACCTATTCTTTGCAAGAATTTCTTGATTTTGGAATTATACACATTAATCTTTTTCCTGAGAATGTGACTTTCCAAATTAGCTGGCTTTATTTCCGGTGAAGAACCAATGCATTCTAAATAAGAATCCTCTGTCATTTCTGTTAAATGTTATGACATTTTATAGAATGCTGTCTATGCACATTTTGCCACTATATTCAGTTTCTTAAATCTTTCTGTTCCGCCAAAGATTTTTTTTCCTTCAGCATGTAAGTCTGTGCTGATAAAGCAAGATGAATACAAACCGTGGTATACAAGACTTTTCTTGCGTAGCATTTCGCTAATGCACAAAAGGGATATTAGGTATGAAAGTCATCTCAGAAAGATTTTTCTGGCAGGAATTACAGTGTGCCTGTGAATACTAAAGACTTGGGAGAGATGAAGCATCTACCAGCTAGACTAAATCATTCACATTCCTAATTAACTGGAGAAATATTTTCAGTTAAAGTGGAGTTGAAATAAAAGAGAATTCAAATTATAATTCTTCTAACAATGTAGTGAAGATAAGACTTTGCTTCATGGAGGGGCTCAGAGTTGTGCAAAGTAACTTGCACAAGAGCTAGTAAGTGACACTATATGCTATGCTATGACTTTGGGTCCACCCTCATCATTTCTTAAACAGGTATGGCATGTTGCATGTTTTGTACTCTTGTACTATGTTGGATTAGTGACACAAAGCAAAGATACAGTGAGTGGGATTTGCTACTAGTATGGAAACAGGCAGTGAAATGATCCCTCAGTCGAATGCATCAGTAGCAAGCTTCTTAAATACAATTTTGTTCCTTCTGAGTTTTCTTCTTCTCATTATGTGGATAATCAATGTTTCATAGCTATTTTGTTTTTTATTAGAGAAACAGAAACAGATGAGCAAATAATTTGTTGTCATTTTCCTGTTCTTGTTATAATCTTTGATCACTGAATGAGACATTCAACACCTTATATATATTCATATTTCACAAGTGATGTATTGCGTTAATTTTTTAAACATCTTTTATTTTAGACAGCTGGCAATTTTTGTTCATTTAAGGTTTCTAGGGCTTAGAAAGAAAGCCTAAATATAGACAGCACCCTCAAATTATGGAAAAACAGCAAAATCAAAATAATGTGATTTGTGTTTTGTAATATGTTGGGGGGAATGGGAGAACAATGTCACCTGATCTTGTGAAGATCTTTAGATGGGAGCAATTTTCCATCCAATTGTAACCATTAGTTAATTTAATGTGCTTCTTCATTCCATCACTCTTAATTATATGAATGGCTGGATCTTAAATAGGCTCATGCAGAAAATTTATCTAACAGTATTAATTATGAGCAGAAAAAATGCTTTTTATTCAAAAGTCAATATTTGACATCATTCTGAATCTCCAAACCTATGTTTTGTATTTTCATACTAAAGGCATTTCAAACCAGAGGATTTAAAAAGTCAAACTCTTTACCAAAATATTGTGCCTATTTTCTATTGTCTTCTTCAACTGAGGGTTGCTTTATAACTGCCTTCTCAAAGTGGGGAATTGATATGCCTTTGGGATGATGCAAGGAATCCCTCCCCACTGCTCAAGGGATACGGCCTTGTGAACCCAAACTAATACCAATGTTGGTCATTGTTTAAAAAAAACCTGTAGTATTCAAATTGCAAGCATTTTAAACTGAAATTCAGGAGAAATTCAATATCACTATATTCATCTATAGCCGATGCCAAAAAAATTGTACCATGCTATTTAACAAAGTCTGAATTTTATACTCTGCCTCCTGGAGTGGGAAACTGACATGCCCCTTTTTCTCGCTGATCTACTCTTACAGAACAGAAATGTATGCATCCGAATTTACTGTTTACTGATTAAGACCTGAATTTAGACTATACTTAATTAGAAAGAGTTATTTTAAAATAATGCCCAGGGTAATCCATTTTATTCTTCTTCCTGATTATTATTTGAAAAATAATTAAGACTTCCGTTTCAGGAAAAAAAATATTAATCTGATAATCAGTACTTCCACTATTCTTTCTTTACATTAGCAGGAAGTAGACTAGATTGCTATTAAAATCTTTTTTTAGTTTGGGATGCCAGAATCTTTTGATTTAGTGTATTGTTACCATAATTATCAAGGGGGGAAAATATTTACAAACAGACAATGAATCAGAATCACAACTAAATAATGTACGGCAAACATATATAATAGGCCAGCTAATTCAGGGCATACAAGTTGCATTGTTTTATGATGGATACAAATCACAAGAAAAATAAAATGGTGAAACCAAACAGCAGAAAACCAGTACAAAATTTTGCATGGGTTTTAGTTAATTAATTGGTTTAATAGATGCTCCCTCTGACCTCATATTTGAAATATCCAGACTTAATGAAATATATTTAGATCAAAACAAATTTTTGGAGTTCACAGTTTGCCTTTTTTTCCTATATGTTTTCATTTAATTTGTCAAAAGATAATTTGATTCTGACATCTAGCTAATTAGTTATTAGGCACTCAAGAAGTGTGAAAATCTTGCTTTTCATTTTATAGAAAATTCCTTGTATAAACATCTTCAGAGAAATTCCAGAAAAAATTTCAAGCATCCTTAGACTAAGGTAGAAAAAAAAGAAGCATTTCTTATGAGGGTTGAGAACTACTTGGAAACTAAAAGACCAATTTCATGACACATTCCTTCCACCTAACAGCTAATTTAGAGTTGTCTATGGCTAGACACACATTTATCCAAGATACCTGCATTTGATTCAGACCAGACCAGACTTGAAACCCATTTATTTCAGATTGAAATATTTCAGTATGGGAGAGACAGAGACCAAAAAAGTAAGACCCAGTAACATCTAGTAGTGGTGGTGGAGGAGGAGCAATATCAAGTTGGCCAGTGGTGCAATAGGACTGGCAGCATCACCCATTTTGTACTAATATTGCACACATACATACATACATTGCACATATTGCACAGTGTTGCTATGGCCAGCATTTGCAGATGCTTCTAGCACAAAATTGGTGGCAGTGATAATGGTAGTGGTGATGGTGAAGGCTAAGCAAAAACAAACAAACAAACAGTGCTTAGTGTCCACTACCATGGTCACCAATTTTCTTTCCAGCAATAAGAAGATTGCAGAAGGGGTGATCAAGCCACTAATTATGAATTAAATATAGCAGTAATTAAGTTAGATTAGGAGGCTTTGGAAAGAATGATAGGTCAAGTATACGAAGAAAAGAGGGGGTGATGAGGAATAGCAGTGTCACACTTTTCTCCTTATAAAGTCTCTCTACAAAATGTGGCAGCTTAAACCCATAGAAACCAACATCGCAAGGGTTTGTTCAATTAAACCTTGATCTAATCAGAAGAGTTCATTTTAATTTCTGAGCCATAGTTTATTCATCTATGCCTGAACCAGAATTCATGTTACATTTTCTATACACACTACTTCTATCTTACTTGAATTTGAAATTCATGTAAAAATAAAAAAGGAAAAAAGAGTTGTATAATCTTTGTATGTGTCAAGGATTGTATGCATCAAGGATTTCCTCCTATTTTGTGTTGTTACTCTGTTCACTGCAACTCCCCATGTCTCAAAAGGTTGGCCATCCTTTTGTCTCACATTATCAATGGAAGCCTTTGATGCATGTTTTCAGCCACCATCTTGACCTTTTTGTTGCTTCTTTGTGCAGGGTACCCCGTTCAATGAATATTATATATTTTGTTTACACACAATCCTGTTTCTGTTGTAACTAATTACTTGGAAATTATCTAGTTAGTCTTTAATTTAAAACTATTATTTATTTCAGTTCGATAACATAAAAAGGATTTTTGATGTCCTGTTTTTAAAGAGAAAGTTGAAGGGTCCAGCAATAAATCCCAAGTTTGTATATCAAAAGTTGATATGAACAAAATCAGATAAGCAGTGTAACTGAATTATGATTTTAGCTATAATGCTTGAGCATCTATGTCATGATGTTTTCTTCTCAATTTTCACGGCACACACACATCACGTATTTTGCACTATTATAAAATGTGACACATATTTACAAGGAAGAGAAACTTTGTTTTTTTAGAGCTATGTGCATCATAGCATCTATTAAATAAATGTTATTATTAAAGTGAAAAAGGAAATAAATAACAAGTGATGGATGAAATTGGACTTCATTCATTCATTCAAGACCATTAAGCATCACATTTTAATCATTTTACACCTGGGCCTGTGATTTTTTTTCTAAGGAAAAATATATAAAGCTAGGCTAAATCTTTTGTTCTTTTAATTTTTTTAAATTATGAAATTAATTATAAAGCATGTACTTAAAGACTTATGTTTGAATAAGTCTAGTTGACAGATGCCAAAAGCCCATTATTCAAAAAATCATCTAATAAGATCTTTGGTTTTCACCTCACATTTTTAAGGATAGGGCCACATATACAGTGATAGACAAGATGGAAAGTTTTTGCCAGTGGTTTGTTCTCCAGGTTTGTTTCAATTTAGTTTCTGAACATTTCATTACCAGACTAGGTAACATCAAAAAAATTTTCTTGTCCTATTTTCCTTAGCTTGAATATTTTTAACCAACTTTATTAAATTTGAAAATGAGACAAAATGCAAAATTAACAAAAAAATCAAGGGAAGAGAGTGGGAGATTAAGAGAGAGAAAAGAAAGTTAAAAAATGACTGGAAAAAATGGCAAAAAGAAACACAAAAGAAGTGACTTCTGACTTTCTTCAGTACATATACAAATATATAACAAAGTAACCTGTTTCTCCAAAGCAAAAACCTAGATATATATCAATTAAACCAAAATCAAAATAATGCTACAATTATATAATAAAATAATCTCTTAGTTTCAATTATTTTAATCTCTTGTTTTCAATTTTATACACAAATATAAAATATACGTTTAAATCTAATCATTAAATCCTAAAATCAAAATTAAGAAGTCTAAAAATAATCCAAAAATATTTTGGTGAAAAAGTACAATAATTGTCCCAAACATGTGATGAAATCTGACAAGTGACATCTATGTATCACAAAGAAGCAAAAATAAAATAAAATAAAAATGTTGATACAAGCTCAATTCCTCCCTTCCTTTCTCCCTACCTCTTTCCTTCTGTCATAAACTCATATTTTCTTTTAAGTCCTGTTTTTGTAATCTCTGTGACCCTTGGCAATTCTCCTCTATCCCAATCTCACATCAGTCTGACTTCTCTTGTTATTCATTCACATTTTGCCTTGTGCATTTCAATTCCATATTTACAAGTAACTTTCTTGGGAAAAGACTTTTCAAGTTTCATTGGAGAACCAGGTGCCTGTAAAATGCTGATAGCTTTCATTCTGATAATTAAGGTTTATTTAGATCAATTTTCTTGCCAAAATATATTCCTTCCCTCCCTCCCTCCCTCCTTCCTTCCTTTCTTTTTTAAATGGTATTTTAATTTCCAATGTATGATTTAGTAATGTGTAGAAAAGAATATTTTCTGCTGGTTTCCCACAAGGTCAAACAAAAGGTGAACTATTTTTCAAGTAGAACTGTTTGCTTTGCCTTTGATTCCCTATCCAGTCAACTGGAAAACGAGGTTTAGATGTTCCTGAAGATAGTCAGGAAACTCAATGTACTCCCGATTAATAAATTAAGTAAAAAGCATAAGAGTGGGAATATCTTTACAGGTGAATATTAAAGAGGCATTTATACAACTATTTGTGTTTCATCTCATATTTGCTTGTTTGCTAGTCCGTTTTTTAAATATAATTTTGTAACGTTTAAATTTAAATATGACTTATTTTAAATGCTAACTTAAATAGCTTTCTGATATACTATTTGAAAATACGAATTGCTAATTTATTTATTTTTTCTGACATTGGAACTATATTTCCAAAGACTATGAATAGATAACGTCTCTAAATCCTGATTCAAATATTGAACTGTAAATTGCAGATTAGGTCAACTAATATAGATTCTTCATGCACCCCAAGAAACAATAATAGATTATTTTTATAGGAAGGTCTCTCAGGAAATATCATGAACCACAACAATGCTAAATTTCCCCTTTTAATTTCTACTATTGAACTATACTTAGTTGTTATTTTTTGTAAAATATAAAAAAGACTATTAAAGCTCATAACTCAAGAATAACTTACTTTTCACACAGATGAGAAAAAATCACTGATGATGCAATACAATACTATTTGTAAAATAAATTTCACAATGACAGTAGACATTTTGCTTATTCTATGTCCATAACAATTGGCTAGGAATTGAGAAACTTAACCCAAAATGATATATCCGGCTATGGCTCTCCATGGGGCATCAATAAATAATAAGCATTCAATTCCTGGGGACATAGAATTGTTTTTTCAAAAATTTGATATACAGTAGTAAAGAACTCACTGTAATCCAATTAATGACATACTGTATATGATTGTGTCAGTATATATGCATGCTTATAAAAACATCAGCTACTGGTTTCTGGATCAAAATTAAATATTGTGAATCTTAATCAAGGTAATTTAGTACAAGTTTCCCATTTAAAATAACTAGGGATCAACCTTTCTCAATTCATGCTATAGTTAATATCTTTCCTTCTCCTTCTTCTTCTCTTCCTGCTCCTGCTCCTACTCCTCTTCTTCCTCTCTTTCCTTCCCTTCCCCTCTCTTTCCCCATTCCCCTTCTTCCTTCCTTCCTTCCTTCCTTCCTTCCTTCCTTCCTTCCTTCCTTCCTTCCTTCCTTTCCTCCCTCTCTCCCTCTCTCCCTCTCTCTCTCTCCTTGCTATCATCATGGTTCTAATTTACACTTTCTGCAAATTTTCAAGTTAATTACTCCCAAAATAATGTAACATCCCCTCACCCCAATAAATCAAGGCAACCTAAATTGCATTCTTGGATGGCAGTCTGGAGGGGAACTACTAAATTGCTATTGGACTTCCTTTCAGATATAATTTCATATGACTGAATATAAGCCCAATTCTAGACACCTTGATAGAGGTGAGGGATTCAGGGAGTCTTTGTGAAACTTTGCATAAATAGTTCAACTCTAAAACATACAACTAAATAAATATTATAAATTTTATGACAACATTGTACTGAAATAACTAGGGACACTTCCAATGTTCCGGAGGCAGAAGGCAAGATTGTTTTCCTGATGTGTAACACATCTGGATAAAAAGCCTTTTGGGAACTTCACATATATAAGCTTGATTATCCTGAAAGAATGCTGAGATATTAAAAGAAGAATGAAACAGCCTTTCCCCCCACCCCCTGGGAATGGAATAACGTTTACAAAATGTTGTAACTTTCTATCTAGTTTGTGCTCCATTCATATACATGCTTAGTGAAGCAGTTTTGACCCAAATCATTGATTCCCTTTAGTAATAAACAGTTTTATATTGGTTAATGTTTGAAAATGGTAGGAAATGATCTTTTATGAAATAATAAAGGGTGTAGGTATAGGAAATCCTGTGGTTCAGTATAATTGATTCCCCTTTATATTGTGGATGAGGATGGTCACATTTGCTCTTGAACATTTTAAATGTTTCTATTTCCTTTTGATACAGTTCATAAAATTTAACATACACTGCTAGGAAAAAAAGAATTCCAATTGCCTTATTTCCATAGATGTCAGTGTCCTCTTAAGCAGTTAAAAGATGGTTTTGAGCGGTAACTGTTTTTGCCTAACAACCTAAGTGCTAGATAAAACCTAGTTTTGACACTATTTATGCTACATTTATTTCCATGTGCCTATTTGTCACAGCCAAATTACCTCTTTTCAATTGCAACCGATAACTAAAAGAGAAAAGGGATACTAATTGCACTTTTTTACTAACTCTGTTTCCATCTATGTATTTATTAGGCCGCAATATTAAGAACAGAATAAATACATTAGATTCAAAGATACATTTTAAATTACATTCTAGTGATACCAGGCAGAACGAATCACTCATTGAATTGGATAATGTTTGGTAAAAACAATTTGATTAGAAAGCTAGTTTTTTCACAACCACATTAGGAAATTGATCATACGTTTCCTCCTTCCTATAATCATTTTTTTCCTATAAAATTGTCTAATTTCAGGTTTCCTTCAATTTAATTCATAGAGGTATTGTTTAAAAAGATGCATCAATAGAAAGTGCTCAAGGAAACCTAGGTGCTACTCACAGGACTGCTAAAGTTTTAAAATGACAACAATAAAATTTCTGCTACAGCACAGCAAAGAAAATAACAATAGAACAAAATCCCAGAGACAGAAAGAAAAAGAGAGAAAGGATTTAAACAATAACCAGAGTCTTTAAGAGTAAAGGCATCATTGTAATTAGTAGCACAGTAGCAATAGTAGCAAAAGCAATAGCACTTAGACTTATATACTGCTTCACATTGCTTTGCAGCCCTCTCTAAGTGGTTTACAGAGTCAGCATATTGCCCCCAGCAATCTGAGTCCTCATTTTACCAATTTCAGAAAGACGGAAGGCTGAGTCAACCTTGAGCCAGTCAGAATCAAATGAGCCTATAGTGCTGCATTCTAACCACTGCGCCATCACAGCTCTGTAATAATATACCTGTAGTAGAAATGTATAGACGTATAAGCAATAGCATATATAATAATAATAGTAGAGAGCATTGTATTTATTTGTTTGTTTGTTTCTTTGTTTACAGGTGGACTATGACTTACGACCACAATTGAGCCAAAAATTATGTTGCTAAGTGAGACAGTTGTTAAGTGAATTTTGCCCCATTGGATGACTTTGCTTTGCACAACTGTTAAATGAATCACTGCAGTTCTTAAGTTGTTAATTGAATCTGGCTTCCCATTGACTTTGATTGTCAGAAGGTTGCAATGACTCCAGGACATTGCAACTATCATAAATATGAATCAGTTGCCAAGCATTCAAATTTTGATCACAAGACCATGGGAATGTTGCAACAGTCATAAGTGTGAAAACAGTCATAAGTCACTTTTCTCAGTGCCATTATAACTTCAAATGGTCACTAAACAAATGGTTGTAAGTCAAGGATTACCTGTATTTATATCCCACCTTTATTATTTTTATAGGTGGCAAATATACCCAACACACCTTCCTCCTTCTATTTTCCCTGCCACAACAACCCTGAGACGTGAGTTGGGCTGAGAGTGACTGGCTCAAGATCATCCAAATGGCTTTCAAGCTTAAAGTAGGATTTGAATTTATGGTATTTTGCTTTTTAGCCTGGTGCCTGAGGCACTAGACCAAACTGGCTCTTTCATTTTGTATATCTTTTCCATCTCCCTAACCATTATACTGTAAGGAGAAATAAAAAATATAGTTGTTTAGGGTCCAATGTTTTTCATGAATCCTTTGAGCTTGAGTCAATCAAACTGAGTATAGAAAAAGAACCTGTGACAAGGTATACACAGTGACAAAACTAAAAAACCCAACCCAACTCATAAATGATGTGGCTATCTTAAAGCCTAATGATCCAATGTTAAATATAACTGTTGGCCACCAAGAAATATGTTTCAATTGAAGATGCAGTAGTGTTGGTATGATAATTGTTTAAATTGTCTCTTAATAATTTTGCCCTGAAACCAACTATAAAAAGTATGAGTTAAAATTCAATCTCATGCTAGATGGGTTCCAGAGGAACTGAGTATTATAATAATCAATAGGCATCAAAACTTTAATAATGTATGGCCGTTTTTGGGGGATTAACAAATCTAATCATGTTGCTGAGTGTTCTGGTGCTATAACAGTGAACAAGATGGACCAAAAGAAAAATCTCAAATTTCCATTGGTGAAATTAAGCTGGAGAAATTTTTAATGACTGTGGTCTCCACTGTGAATGAAACTTACAATGGAAGTCCATATATGAGATATTGAATGCAGTGGACTTTTTTTCCCACAGGAAGCATGCAGTGTAGCATAATATGAACCAAGAATATTGAAAAGCCACAAGCAAACAAACAAACAAACAAGCAAGCAATAAGTATATGCCAGGTACGATGGGAGGAATGGGGAAGAGGTGAACAGAAAGAGAACAGATAACCCAATCTGGGAAAGAATGGAAAACAGAAAGATTAACTTATTCAAGAGTGTTACAGCTTTCTTCTTTTGCATTTAATTGAAATTATCAGTTTTCTTTTTTATTCCAAATCTATACAGTACTCTGGTGTTTGAAATCTTACCTATCAGAACCCAGACCAAAATAACAGCAAAAAGGTAAGTATCAGTGTGCTTAAATAAATCATTTGCTACTTCTAAATGTGTATCTGTGATTTATTCAGCCTGACATATTTTGAGCCCGTCCTCTGTAGTTAGAGTTAGCATAGCCTCTGGCCAGCATTGTGTATTATACTTCAGCAGAAAGCACTTTGCATTTTGAATGATGCTGCCATCAAGCACCAAATGTTTCTGTGACAAACAGGATAGCCAGAAGGTTTTTCTGGCTATAATATCCACCATGCTGGCTGTTCCTTGAAAATAAAGATGTCATTCAAACGCAGGCAAGCTTTGATGCCTGAAGAACATAACTGAATTATAAGAATGGCATCAATCCTGCCTTTTATATCACAAGGAAATCAACATTTAAACATAAAAATGATCAAGGATTTTTGAAATTGCAAACTGTGTGTTTTGCCTGTTATAAAGATCATTACAGAAGGACAAAAACAACCCAAGAAAACAACCCTGGATTGTTCTCTTAACATTGTTCTCTTAGCAGCATTTGCCTGAAGAAATGGCATTCTTACAGGGCTCTATATGTCTAGCAGGATGTAGTGACTTTCCTTCGCCAAAAGAGAGTTAAAAATAAAAGCTGTGTTATACTCTCTGGTTCAAACTTTGACGTGAGGACTCTCCATAATATTTTAGAAAATTTGCTGTTAGGCATCATTCAGTGTTTAGCGCTGTGATATGACACTGCTTCCAGGCTGATGTGCCAAATTGCTTAGCTGAGGCTTATGAGTGTAGAAGGAACCTCCCAAAGAGGCTCACCAAACCTTCATTCAGCTCTTGCCTGACACAGCCTAAATTGCATTTTTGTCCTGTTCTCACAATGCTCAGTATTATAGAAAATGCATCTGAAAAAGTTCTCCCCAGAGTAAAAAATAAGGACAGCAATTTATCAAAAGGAGTTTTTCACTGCTTGGGGTAGTTCATTATCAGAGACAAAAAATAATTTATATCTCAATATTCTCTGCAGAATATCCATCCATCCATCCATCCATCCATCGCTAAGCTTAAATGAGTGTGGGCATATGGAATAAAACTGACAGGACAAAGCTCAAAATATGACAAGTGTTTTAACTACAGAAACCAGCAGAAACTCTGAAAAATGTTCCTTGGTTTCTTGTTTTTCATCTTAGGACCAGACTATTGGCCATCCAACTTGCAGCAACAATGGAAAAGAGAGAAAACTGGAATGATTTTCAAAATGTTTTTCAAAAAACATTTTTAAAAGCCCCCATAACGGTCTCTCCTAGGAAACAACTAAGAGTACCTGAAAAAAATCAGCTTATTAGAACCAGATGTAAGAACATCTTGTATTTCACTATGAAAGCTCATAAATAAGACAAAAGTCAAGACAAGAAAATGCGCCATAAACTGATCACCACTGACAAAAAAATATGTCTGTCTGTCTGTCTGTCTGTCTGTCTGTCTGTCTGTCTGTCTGTCTGTCT
>JANHFL010008143.1:233169-247171 GCA_032468155.1 Oxyrhabdium leporinum
TTACAAAGCCCACTGATGGGATGACATGTTGTCATCACATGACATATTGCAACTTTTTCCCCCTTCACTAAACTGGGGGTGGGGGTGGCCAGCATGTGATGCATCCAGCTTGTGGGCTCTGAATTTGACATTCCTGGTATAGCAAGAGCCTCACACTCTGATGAGGCTCTAATTATGGGTTCCTTTCCTGTGAAACTATAACGTTTTAAACCTCAACTTTGTCTTGAATTGTTTCATCCAATATTCCCCAAGAAACATTTGAAGCAATGTGATATTATATCAAAATGATTACACACCCATGAAGTATCATCATAATACAAATATCACTTCTTGTGTACTTGCATTCCAAGGCCTGATACAAGTGGTACATTGCTGTATTTTCATTTTAAAGGATGTTTTGTCTCTTATTTTCTTCTGGAGATGTCCATGCACTGTATGTAAAACTATCCATTAGCACCTTTAAGAATGTTCATCAATAAGAATCTTTGCACTTCATGCAGGACACGAAATTTTTCATAACTAAGGACACAATTTATTGAAAAAGGAGAAATAAATAAGAGAAAGAGACAGGCATGCACATACACACAAACATAGAAGGATTAGCACCTTGTAAATGCTGGCTCCCCAAGAACTAGTAATTTTCATATTTCTGATAAATTAAGGCTGTCTGCTCCTCCACTCCTGATCTAATAAGAGAAGGAGAGAGAGAGACTGCATATTTTTATGCTAAACCAGTGTAAATAAAATCTCAATGTAACTGTAATTGTTCTTCCTTCTTTGGTATCATTTTCCCTCTTTCCCCCTCTGTCTCTTAAAACACCTACAAGAAGCTGCTGGTGGATTCATATTAGTCAGAATTCTAGTTCATAATTATCTGGCAGCTTCAATTGCCCTTTTATTGAAGCCAGTGAGAATATGACCAGTTTGTATTTCATGGGATTCAGTACATATGCATAATTTAATATTTTAAAAGCTTTACAGCCTCAACAAGACAAAATTCAATCTCTGAGCACTCAGAAGTACTACTTTTCTACAAAGCACTGTGTTGTAGTAGGATTGGAACTTCCAGAACATGTACCTTCCTTTGTCTTGTTCAAATAGCTCCACTCATTTTTATCAAATAGAAAGCATCATTGTTAACTTTTCATTGAATGTGCAAAAATGCACAAAGGCTGGCCCATTTTTGTTTTTTATCTCTCCAAGCGTTATTTAGAGAAACCAAGCTAAAAAAAACCCTTTGTGTGAATACTGTGTGTTTTTAAAAGTGAAAAAAAAGAAAAGCCTGAAAGGAGAGAAAATGCTAGAAGATTTTATGAAATTGAAGAATGACTTATGCCACTCTGAAGATTAATGGTATTGAATTTCCTATTGAGTTGTATTCAAACTTAAATGCTTTTTAAAAAATCTTTTTAAAGTATCTTGCCTTCATCCTCTTTGGAAGAAAAAAATAAGACATTTATTAAAGTGAAGTAAATTTCTTTTCCATTTCATCTATTGTCACAGTACAGACAAATCTTCAAATCATCCTTCAGATCAAATTAGAACCCAGGCTAATGCTGCTAGGAAGATCCAAACTGTTATACTCCACAACTTCTTACTATTTAATCACATATTACATAGCACTCTGGGAATACACTGCTAGCTTTAAAGCTGAGCCAAAATTTCTCCAAATATTTCTGAGACTTTTATTATTCCCAAATATTTTGTTGTAGACTACTAATTATAGCAGTAATTTCTTGTCTATATATTTTTAAAATTCAAGTAAACAATAGCCCAATCAAGGAACTGCAAAAGAGCCATTAGTAAACAGCCCAACCAAAGAATCTCTAAGACCACCCACACAGACAAGCAAGTCACGAAAAAATTAACTGACAGCAAATAGCACTCCTTACTAGCACTCATGATGTTACCTAGTTCGGGTAATGAAATGACTTCAAGAAAACAAGCAAGCTCAGAGAAAACCAAGGACCCTCAGTTTTTAAAAATTGCTTTAATTGGTTTTAAATGGGTGAATTGTGTTGTTTAGAGTCACAATCAAGGTACCTATAGAAATTCAATTAAATATTAAATAAATGAAAATAGTGCCTTGGAACAATAAGTCTGGAGAATTTCCTGTTCAAAACTGAAAATCATGACACTGTTTTGTTTTGTTTTTTAACAAACAGCCAAAAGAGCAAACGGATCAATAAAATGTCTGAGAGTCAATACCACATCTTCAAATATGAACAAAGGAAAAGAAAATGGGAGTCAAGATACAAATTAGAAATGGATGCTATAAACCTTCCCCCAAATGCAAAGTAATACAAAAGCCAAATCAAGAATTATGATTGAATTCCAAAATCCTGTTTCAGTTCTTTTCTGTAACTGTTCTGTAACTCTTGTTCTATTTTGACTAAATTCAGAAAGACTGATGGTCAACATCTACAAGGAAAGGTTAATTTTCAGAGTGATGAAAGTTATCTAAATTACCACCTGCTCTATATGTTCAGTTAAACAGAATATAGAAAGGCAGTTAAACAGAAGATAAAAAGGTTCTTTCCTAATACACTTAGGGATATATTGGTTATTAGATGGGAAATTGTTTAACTGCCAGAATTATTGTAACCACATACCTTTCTTCTTAATACATCTTGCTATACAGACTTTATGAGAATAATGCTTGGAAAAATAATTATTTTTGGTTTAGCCAAAAGCCAAAAAAATTGACAACCCAATCTGTGCAATGGGCAACTTTGGAACGTCTGACCAACTCAACTGATTTTAGATTTGATCCTGTTTCTTTATAAACATGCATATAAACCCCTTTTTCCCACAGATTCAGCTACAGATGCCTCTTCCTTGTTTAATTAATCAAAATCAGACTAATTTATTACAATATATTGCCAAAACATTTAGATACACAATAACAATAATGTGATATTGGCAGACTTTCTAACCACAGAGGAAACTCTTGTAGAATTTTAAATGTAGTATACTCCATTGCATGGAGTCACTAAAATTAGAGAAAGTGCATATATGTGCCTTACTATTACATATTCATACGTTATTAGGAGAAAGTTTTCATTTTAAGAACACAAATAAGAAAAGATAATGTTTGTTAAAAACACACTGACACATCAAATTTCATATGTTAATCTATAATAGAATGCATGACCAGTAGTCTCAAAAATTAAGGATATATTCCATATAGAAAAAAATCTATAAACTTTAGGGATATCACCTGATTAGGTAATTAGATAATTATAAGGTATATAGTTACTAAAATTGTTATGGGAGTGAGGAATAAATCCAGAACAACATTGGTTTCTGGCTATAAAAATGCTGGCACATATGGATGAAAGGGCAATCTTAATCATCATGTGTTTAAATAAATTATTTCAGGTACAGGTATAGTAATGGGCAGGTAATCCTCTACTGTCATAACAATTGAATGTAAATAATTAGACATAAGGCCATAAATATTACTTTATGGATTAAAATAATAGGATATTCAGGAAGTTGATTTAGCTTCTATTTACTTGTGACCAAAATGAAATTCAAGTGGAAGTACGCAGGGAAGCTTAATCATTACCTAATTCTGGAAACATCAATATTAAATATAAATTAGAGTTATCGTAAACCAGTATTTTCATTTGAATTTTATTTTCTCTTTAAAAACTACAACTGTGTGACTGAATGTTTCAAAATAATTTTGTTCACTCCTTTGAGGGAGGATATTATTAGGATTGAAATTTGCTGCTCGCTTGTAATCCTTCTTCAAAACAATATTTTACCACTTAGATGTTCTGTATAATTTTAGTGGTAAACAGCATCTTGTAGTAGGAAGCTATGCGATGGAAAAACATTTAATTACCAGCACATTATATTTTGATATACAAAGCTAAATGCAATTGTGATGATATGAATTCATTCTTTATTGGTGGTGTGATATTTTCCTATTCTGGAAAAAAATGAAGATTATAAACCTAAGTGAGCTTGGTTATATAAATAGCTCATTTAAGGTAGGAGCCCAAAAAGCAACAATTAGCAGAGTCACCAGACTGTCAGCCAACTCTAAGCCTCCATTAGACTGCTTGAATGCTTTTGTTCCTTCAGAGGTATAAAAGTATCTTTAAAAGCTCTCCATTAAAACCGAGGGGGGGGGGGAGAGTAATGGAATGTGCCAAATCTGTCCTGTAATTTTCTTTTTTTTTTAATATTAATTTTTCTTCCTTTGAAAAAATATGCTTTCACGTTTTCCCCTTCTCTTTCCCTGATTGGTTCAAATTTCAAATTCCTTTGAAAACCATTCTGTTAGTAATTTTGAACTTCTTTATGAGGAAGTTTAAGTGGATACTTGAATGCCTTTGGTGCCTAAACTGAGACGATTAGGTCCCTAATGCCATCTTTGCTTAGCCTTTAAATGTAGTGTAAGATGCTGAGAACAATGTAGACAGCTGAGCAGGTAAGGGTACAGAGGAAGGAAGATGTGTAGCCTCTTCATTACTTTGGAATTAAAATGAACCCAAGAGCTATGCACTTGAGCTTAAAAAAAGCCCCAAACCTAGAACTCCATATTCTTTGAACAAACATCCTAAAATTATTATTAAATACAAGACATTGACAGCATTCAGAAGCTTACTTTCTATTCAAATACATTAATATAATGGAATTCTTCTTAAAGTAAATGATATGCAAAATCAGAAATGTGTTGCTAGCATAGCCCTAATATAGGAACACTAAAATTAATTTTGTATGAAATCAGATTCTTATGCAATAGGTAATCCTAATCCCTGTAAATTGGAATTAAATATGAAGAGATTAAGAGATTGGGAAAAGGTTTAAAATGATAGTTACTCAATAGAAAGAAGAATGGAAAACATAGTTTTATGCTTTGTTCTAATTTTTTTCTTGTTCTGTGTTCTATTTTTGTTATTGTGTATTTTGTATATTATACTGCATTGAAAAAATCTTAGAGAGTTGTCCCTGAGAGCAATGTGTCCATAAAATAGTTGCTTGTGATGCAATGGAGGGTCCACTTTATATTTTTGGCAAATAATATTTTAGAAAAATCTGGATCTGTAAGCTATCATCTTAATAATAGTTGAGATAAAGAATTATCCTGTAAGTTTAACCCTAGTCCACATCATAGGCTTCATAAGCAGACAACATTTACAGCAGGTAATATACCAATTTAGGTATGAGTATACATGAGTATATTTAGTTTCATTTGCAATTACAGCTCATTCAAAACAAAACATTTAATGAGAATTTCAGTAAAAATATTCTGAACTATAAACCCATAAGTACCTTGATCTTTTTAAAAGGATGAAGATAAGGTAATTTCCTCTTCTGGAACACTTGGAAGACTTCAAGCAAAGTATAGCATGGTATTTCAAATCATATTTCTAATTCAAGAAAACAAAATAGTTAAAATGTAAGGACAAGAAATTCTATTTCAGGATCGCCCACATCGTCCCCATTATTGAACTACTGACTTTAATAGACAAAAAAAAATGAGGAAAACATTTTTTTTGATATGAATATAGCAAGAAGGGTATGTGTATTCTGATGAATATTTTGATCCCAGATATCAAAGTCTTAAACTCAGCACATACGATTTACCATCTCAAGCTGGAACTATACTGTTATTATGAAAGCAAAGTATTCTCTTTATCCCCTTTTATCCATTACTAATAATAATAAGCTGCTGGTGATGGCAACAGTTCTTCTCCTCTGTAAACTCACACTAATGGCATCCTTGAAAAGTCTAACTCCAGAATTTGTGGAGGAACATAAGAAGGCTTCCACCTTGAGGATTATCACTTATGGAGACAGATTATCACTCATGTCACCAGAGCCTGCTGTTTACAGCGAAAAGGCTATGAATTGTAAATTTCTTTATTTATACTTTTGGGGAAAGTCCAAACTAGCTAACATTACTAGAAATCATAGGTTTTGCTGTGTCATGCTAGTACAATGACATTAGGAGGAAGATCTGCAATTGAGCTTCAAAATTTTGCTAAGTAAAAGCCCGACAAAGTATATTCTGGGAATGGCTCTTCTAAGAGAAGTATAATTGAAAGAAACACATCTTCCAATATTCTAAGAAATTTGGTAGATACCCTACAAAGCCTCCAAAATCTTTAAGAATGGACTTCACCCCTTAAAATCTAATAGATCCTGTTCCTATCTACCTTTGGAATACAGTTCTATATGCTAGGCAAATTCCTTAGCCAACACTAAATGTCTGTCTCTGTTTTAGGACAAAGGAGATTGGAACATCATAAGTGCAAATTTCATGTTGCTGGTAAATTCAGCTGAGGAGTTCAACATGAAACTCAAAGTCAACAGAAGATAGGGAAATGATCGTTACTTTACAAGGATATGGAAGCACTATAATCATATCATTATGAAGTGATCTAAGGAATTTCTTCATCTTCTTAAAAGGAAAAAAAGCCCTCTCCCAAAACCATTCATCAGAATCCACCTGTCCAGCTGGCCATGGATTTTCTACTTGTTTTAGAAGTAGAACTGTAACTCCCCTTTATGGAAGTACAACATGATCTCATTGAATAGGAATTGGAAGTCCCCATTTTGTCTAAACAAGAAGAGATTGTCTTAACACCTGTATTAACAATTTCTGTAGATCTTAGTCTACAACCTATTCAACCAAAGGCAATATTTCAGAATTATTGCACCCCATTGTATTTGTATAGAAGAATAGTGAGTAAATCATCCTATTGGAAATGCAATAAGATAATGTATCATACATCTTTTTGCAATATCCTAAAATTGTTATTCTGGGAAGAAGTCACTACACCTATAAATTTGATTTTGAGAGATACATTGATATTTTTGAATTGCCATATTCTTAAAAACAACCTACAAAACAGAACAGGTATGCTGCAGATTCTACTTCCAAATAAGCTCTGGCAGTACCGAGGTAATGTGGCCCTGCCATTTGAAACATCATCCTCTCTGAGGCAAAACTTATCTGTCTGCATCTCTCTGTCTGTCTCTCTTCATGTAGCGACCAATGATTTTGCAGCTCACATGGAAAAACATAAAACAAGCAATTACAAAACAACATTGCATTAAAACTGAGGCCTCTAGAACTGTTTTCCAATCAAATCATGCATGTTAGGTTGTACTGACAACCTGACCCATTGTTTCAGAGAAAACACAGATTTTCATATAATTTTTTCTCACAGATTAAAAGGATCAGGGTCATGTTATTTAGCAAGTTGAGGAAAACACATTTCTTCTTTCACTGCTTTCTCTCTTCAAACACCTGATCCTGCTGATCATCAATTCGTGAAGACTGAATTTGCACACTCTTTAAGCAAAGTACTGTTTGTTTGCAAACTACAGGCATCCATACTTGTAATTCTACTTTTCTAGTAGACCATGACTTCTGGTCTGCTAATTTGCCAAAACAATTGTGAGGGATGACTGACCATGTGAAAGCTCTTTAATTTGGAGGACAGTATTTCCTTTAAAGGCCAAGAAGCAATATTCAAGCTTAAGTAAACATGAGAAAAACTCTATTTGGAAGTAGCAGAGAACAAAACAGGGTACATGCTACTCCCCACAGCCAATGCATGTATTCCATTTTCTTACCATTTATTTCTCCTCAGCACTGGGTAGAAAAGACATGCAAGAGAGCAGCGTATCCATCTGAGTTTTATGGATGTTCAGGCTTGTAATATCAAACAACCAATACAATGAAAGTTACTGTATTACATTAATTCAGGAAAAACAACAGCCTTTAGATTGAAACCAGAAACTTAGAGCTATTGTTCTTTTTTTCCAGATGTATGGAAGCTCCACTAGTTCTATAAATGGATTTGTCAGTTTTCCTATGCAATTTATCTGTCTCCAATAACCCAGACTTTGTCCAACAACAAAATCATTCATTTATTACAGACCCTATTATACAATATTGGCAGGAAACATGATTTTTAATGGATGTCTAAAATGAAGACTGTGTGCAACGTACGAAAAGAAGGAAAACCTATTCATCTGGAATAGTTATTGACCCATAGTCTTAACATGATCCAATATTTAATATTTTATATAAAGGAAGACAATGTTAAAATATGTCAGAGACATATTTTATTATACAATTCAGATAATAACATCTCACAAATACACACACACACACACACACAGAGGGAGACAAAGAGAGAGATATCCACTATAGCAACAATATTTAATACAATATTTAATTTATTTTCATTAATACTTAATGATGATTGGTACTGAAAAAAGTGCTAATGATATCTCCACTGTAATTCCTGCAAACATTCTAAAAATGAGGCAAGCTACTCATTTGTGCCTTTGATATAATTTTATCATTTTGGGAACTTTTGACATTATTGTGGGTAGAAGCCCTGGAAAGCAAATATTAAACCTATTGGTAAAACATATTAAGTCTATTGGCCCCAATTCTTCATTGCTTCACTGTCATATTTTGATGATGGGATGTCATGGTATTATATGAACTGCCTTTGGTCTATTAAGCAATGCAGATCATCAGATAGAATCTCACTACATTGAAAAACAGTGTTCTATCTCGGTTGTGTCACAACTGCTTTTCTGCTGTTAGAAAAAGTGTGTGGTCTTCACTACTTTGTATATATCACTTATGTTAATCTCTTCTTGAATAGGGGTTTTGACTGTATAATACCCAGAAGAGATAATGTCCTTTAAAACTAGTCACAAAAAAAATGAAATCTTGAATGTATTTTTGAGTTATAGATCTTTAGAACAAAACAAAGACAGAGGCAAAGGAAAATCATTATTTTAAGTACCTGCTTAATTTGGATATAAATAAATTTAGAATAAACAAAAAAGTCTAGATCCTTTCATTTTTACATGATCCATTTCATCCAACCTTGTGTCATCCAGATGTGTTGGGGTAATGGCTGCTAGCATTCTCTCTCAACATACTTCTGTCTAAGTATCTAGAGAGTTGTAGTTTACATGTCTGGAGATAACCAGGGTATTATGAAACACATTTGGGCTTTGGAACTTTCAGTTACACTTTCATTTAAGGGGGGATGAAAAGAAAGAAATCTCCATATCTCCATTTTGAATTAAAAAAAAATTAAAGCAAGAATCCCTAAAAAGTCAAATAGTTTTATGCTTTTATCTGTTTCCATTGTATCTTTCTTGAATGTTTGCAGAATCACAAAATACTTTGTAGCTGGCAATCCATTAACTGTAATTAGGATAATCACTGACGTTTATTAAAAATTCAGCAATAAAAGCCACTTCCAAGAACAGATATTTGAATTTATTTAATGACAATTTTGCTCATATAGTGAGCAAACTGAACTATTATGTTGCATGGTCTGTATTTATCTCTGTGGCCACCTGCTATGGAATGTTTGTGATTGTGACTGAATAATTTTTAAAAGCTCATGGATTTTTTGGCATTTAAATGTGTATTAGTCTTTAATGCTGTGGTTTTAATGTATTATCTATGAGGATATAGAAACACCATTATGAGTATTTAGAGAAAAAATAATGCATAAAGTAGTAGGTATTGGAAAAATCCAGAGGCAACAGGCCAACCAAATCCAATAACCTAAAAGAATATTGAAACCTCACTGCTACTGACTTGGTTTTCTTCTATTATTTATGCACTTAGTTTGGCAGCCAAATTAACTATATGGCTGAGATCCTGCATCAAAATTAGAAGTCCAGTGCTAGTTTACTGAGTATAAATGTAAGACTTATTTATTTATACTTACACTTATTTATTTATATAGTGAAATATTAGCATCAAGACTGATCCTGGATGATTTCAGCATGTTTTCTTTTGTTCATTTTGTCTTCTTTTCTTCTATTTTCAAAGAACAAAAACTTGGCTGATGGAGTGGGAAATAGATTTTTTTTAAAAAAAAAATATAGACAGTTTATGGTGTCAAAACTGCTTCTTGCCACCAAAACTGAAATACTTATGAACAATGCAATTTGTATCAGCCATTAAAAAAAAAAGTTAGACAGTCATTCAATTTCTTAGTTCTACTACCTTTCTTCTACCTATTTTATCCAGAGCAAATATCCATTTTATATTTTATTTGGTTCTATTAGATTATATTTTTAATACTCTATATAAGAATATAAGAAAAAATATATACCTAACTTTTCTTATAGTCATATAAAATGTATGAAGGAACAACTGACCAAATGTTATTTATTTCCATTATTTCCATTCATGTTTCACCTACAATCCAGAAGACTAAAGTGATAGGCATAATTTTATTTATTTTTTTAAAAAAGAATTTATAATAACATGCTGAACTTGTCTTTAGATTTCAAAAGCAAGCCATAAGAAACTCCAATAAGCAAGATCTTAAGTTCATAAATAACTGGAAAAATACAATCGGCAGAGCTACTTCTCTTTCCAACATTTTTGCGTATTTCAATTCATCATTGACCACAAGCTCATTAGGCATTGTTCAACACACATATATGTACAAAACACATATTTAAAGGTATTTTTGTCAGAAACATAGAAAAGTTGTCAGAGGTATTTGCAAATCAATCAAAATAAACACTTCTTATTTAAAAGTACTGGTTTATAACTTAAAATGATATAATTCAAAGAAAAAAAGAGAGGAGTAAAGAAAGTAAAGCAAGAGCACACATGTTAACACCATAGTTTTCTTATAAAGTTTTCTTATAAAGGTTGGGTACAAAAGGATTTTTAACATTTTCCACTGTATTTGTAGGCAGATAAAATCAATAGATTTTCCCATACTGAGGAAGATGAAAAAATTATAAAGCATAGGAGAAACATAGCCTGTGTATGTATGTGTGATTTTTTTTTTGTTCTACTGAAAAAAGAAAAAAAAATCAATGGGAGTCCATTGTGATCTACTGGTCTCACAACATGAGAAACCTGTGAAGGTCTAGAGAGAACTGATTGTTCAGGATAAGCATACATACTATGGCTACTCTGTAATTAAGTAGCCCAAGAAAACACATTCCACCTTTTTGATTTTTTTCCATTTTTTTTCTGTTGAAAGAGTAAATAAAGAAAATTCTGATCTAGTTTTTGTTCAGAAAATTGTTTCTGCTTAGAGAAATAATGTTTCTGCTTGGCACAAATGACGGGTGGCTGTCCCCTGTTTTATTTCATTATCATTTGCTTTTGTATTTGATGATTTTAACCCTTTTTAAAAAATGAGCATCTACACTCTACATTACTTTTTATCTTCAAATTAGACTTCACTGATACTCAAAAATATTGGTTTGAAATTAAAATGTACAACATCCACCTCAGTTGACAGATATTGTGAGATTAGGCTGTATAAAACTACATCTTGAAACCATTTCAACCATTTCATTTACCTATCAATATGTTGGTTGAAAAAGGGTCCCTTCAAATAAATTTTGCAGTTTGATGGACTTTTTTTATATTTGTGCATATTTTTTAAAAAAATCAAAGTAACATTCTGACACAAATTTTCTCAGTTTAATAATTTACATCAGCAATGCACCAGTTGAATAATTTTGGAGACATTTCACACACATTGGTGATTTAATGGGCAACAAATGCAGTGATTTGTCACAGTAAATTATGTCTTTTGTGCAGTGATTTGCTCCTACTCTTTATCTACTAAACTATCTTTCTACTCTTATCTATTTTTGAAGGTTTTTGGGCAGCAACATGTTTTGTTAATCCTGAATCACTTTGAAACACACAATCATGCACACAAATCTTTGCCACCAGCAGTTTAATTTTGCTGAGAAAATGTTATCTTTTGCTCAAGCTTGTGATGAAAACCATTTTATGGGCAAGTGTATTAATAAATATTACTGCTAGCTAATATTTATACTATATTTAGTTCAGAGAACTGAAATTGGTAGACTTCAGAGCTATCCATTTTCACAATGTCGAAAACATTTTATTTAAAAAGAAATGAATAGTTAAAACTTACTCTAAAAGTCACATTTAATTGAGTTTCTAATAATGAATTATCATGACTAATACATGCATATAATCAAGCTATAAGGGCAAAGTTTTATTATAGACATAGAAAAAGAAAAAGCCTTTTTTAGCAAAATTGCAAATGATGAATATTCACCTAGTTCTTGTCTGTGCTGTGACTAAGAACATGTACCGACATTTTCATTTCTTAAGATGTGAAGAACTTTATCTCAAATTATGCTGAGCTGAGAAGAAATAAGTCTCATGTCCACACACGTTTTGTCTCCTACAAATGTTACCCTTCCACAAATCTGTAACCAGGGAAGACTCCAATGTATATGCATTTCATTTATCAAATTTGCTCTGAGCTTGACCTCTAGCATACCAAAAAAAATTCAAGTATGGTTTCCAATGGATTGAAGATTTGGCCTAGACATTTACAATAAAAAGGGGGAAACTGTCTGAAGATTTCTTTGCTTTTGAAAAATCATGCTTTCAAAATGTTGATTCATGTGAATCTATTTTTCCTGAGTATGCTGTCATTAGAAGTACTGCAGTTTTCTACAAGTTTAAAGTTCTTCCTTTGATCTTTTGTCTTTCTGTCTAGTTAGCTCAGCATACATGCCAAGAAGGAACTGGAAGAGAACTTCTTGTTCAGATGTGCTATTTGCTATTGTTTTTGGTTTGAGCTTCATTTAGTGGGAAAGCAGCATTCATATTTAACAAGCAAACAAATTAGTCACAAGATAACTTGAAACAAGACACACACAATTTTCTTCTGTTCATTAATCTGTAACTGAATATCTGAGTAAACTCCTAGTTTACAGTGATATAAGGGCTTTCAACTTACCTTCCTTTAAATTACATCTTTTAGTTTTTTTAAAAAATGCAGAATTTTTTTTTGCTTTTGTTCTTTCACAAGGATGTTTTCTTGCTGCAGGCCGTTAAAATGTACATTCCTCCTGCTACAAGTTTTATTTTAAAATAAAATTACAGTCTTTTGTACTGTATCTTTTTGGGATGCTGAATATTTGAGTGAGAGACAATGAATAGCAATAGACTTGGGGTCTTTCCTCCTTATGGCTGCATTAAAGTATTTTCTTCCTGTCCTTGATACAACAGAAAATATTGCAGTGTCCTTCCTGTGAAGTCTATTCTACCTCGGTTAAAAAAAAACCAATGAGTGATATCATTCTTATAGTTTTAATGCCATAAAAGTTAAGAAAGAAACTTTATTTCATCATCAGTTAGTGAAAATCACTCCTTAAAGTAAACACTCCTTAATGTAAACAGAGTAAAGATGAGATGAGTTTTAACAGATTATTCTGCCCCTGTCAAAATCTATCATTGACAGATGGGTCTTAAAATGGGATGGGCTACAAGAGAGGTTTAATTCTACATGATTGGATGCCCGTGCAACTAATCTGCTGCTGGTGTATTCTATCTCAGCCTTCTTAGTTGACAGCAGTCACATTTTAGAGAAAGTAACAGAGGACTATGTGAGGAAGAGAGAGAGAAAGTGCTCTCTCTATATTAATAAAATCCTCATGTCAGTGACATTTAACTGGGCAAAATGGTGCATCATGAATCAAGACTTCCACAACCCCTATACTCTACAGCACCTCTTGTGCACTCTATGTCTCTTTCTAACACATCTCATATTTTTCATGCATGGGTGCCTTCCCTGACTCACAGCACCTCCCATGACTCCCCAACCCATACCACCCCAAACACACCATTCTTGAACCATGCTGCAGCCCCACACATCCAATATACCCTTCCCAAATTGCACCCTGTGGAACCCTTGCTCTCTCCCTATCCAGCAGCAGCTACATACCTGCCTCAGTATTTGAA
This sequence comes from Oxyrhabdium leporinum, assembly GCA_032468155.1. Taxonomy (NCBI): domain Eukaryota; kingdom Metazoa; phylum Chordata; class Lepidosauria; order Squamata; family Cyclocoridae; genus Oxyrhabdium; species Oxyrhabdium leporinum. Next base: position 246,950 of record JANHFL010008143.1, read on the forward strand.
CTTGCAATTTCCTGCTTGCTTCTCCATGCAATCTTCCCATCAGCAAAGTAAATGAGGTGGCTGGCAGGAATTTGAGGGAATGAGGCAGTGGGGAAATGAGGGAGAGAGAAAAGGAGAGACAGGAAGACAGGGAGGAGAAGAAAAGGAAGACAAGAAAGAAAGAAAGAAAGAAAGAAAGAAAGAAAGAAAGAAAGAAAGAAAGAAAGAAAGAAAGAAAGAAAG
>JANHFL010008145.1:0-15216 GCA_032468155.1 Oxyrhabdium leporinum
TCTATCTATCTATCTATCTATCTATCTATCTATCTATCTATCTATCTATCTATCTATCTATCTATCTATCCATCTATATCAATCACCTATCTGAATTGCCTTATGAACAGTTTAAAAAAGTATTTTTGTTTTCTTAAAAAAGTTTCATTGAGAAGATACACAATGCTAAGATAGTTATGGAAGCATTCTTGGTTCCCCTATATATAAAGTATAATTGGTTTTAGATTAGATATACTGTAGCTGGTATCAAATATATATACATAGTACGTATGAGTCAAGAAATATAAAATGAAGGGAAAACTGCCTGTTCCTATTTTATTAAATATTCTAAGAAATATATTAAGTTCCATTCTAAGATATAATTTGAAGACTGACATACTGATCTCTTAATGTAGATTCATTATATCTTATTGCAGATTACAAGCCCCATGGTATGGAATCTTTGTTGTTCAAATAATGCATTTCTGAAGGAACAATTTATGGAAACTGCAGAATTTTGATAAGGATGTACATGTTTAAAATAATGTAATGGATTGTAACAGAAGTGTCCATCCTGAGGCTATTCTTGAAAACTGATAGCACATTTCTATAGTCATAAAATGGTGAATATTATGACAGTATTTCAGTCTTCCTAATTATGGTTAAGGAAGACTTGTTAATATGGAGTTTCTTATAAAAAAAATCTGTACTGCAATGTCTCCCTATTTTAGATTGTTGGTGAATGATCTGTTTTGCGGGGAAGGGGGAATACACGATAGACATTTCTGTTTTGAGAAGAGTCTTGAAAGTCCATTTCAAAAATCTGTTGCAATAATAAATTAGGGGCTTTAAAAAGTCAGTCAACATTTTAAAGAATTATTTTAACCATTAATTTCCTCCTTCATTCGGTCAATTGGATTATTTTTACTTTATTAGGCAGCATAAATAAAGTAGTATGCAGTTATATCCACAAATATTAGACATGTATAGATGATTGTGTAAATGTAGTCTATGATTTTATTTAACAAGCAGGGACCTGCAGTTGTAAACATTGTGTCCATCTTATACCCTAATGAGGGCAAACAAGATCTACACCTCAGATTAATGGGAACAAATGACACAGGCAGTCCTTGGTTAAGATTATCTTGTTTAGCAACCATTTGAAAGAGCACAAAGTAAAAGTAGCTTTCCAGCTAATGTTCAAACTTTCAGCATCTCTGTACACATTTATAATCATCACAGCAAACTGCAGTCATATGATTGCCATAGGCAAGCTTCACAGCTGGATTCTGACAAGCAAAAGCAATGGAGAAACTGGCAGTAAGTCACAATTAATGTAAATTTGGTGCAGTCATGTGATTTTTCCGTTAATGACCATATCATTTAGTGACTGAGTTTCTAGTTCCAATTGCAACCATAAGGTGACAACTACAGGTATTTTAAGTGCTTAGAATATATTTAACTACAACCTCAAATCCTAAAATGCCAATTGTGTGACTTTGAGACCCAAAGAGGTCTCTTTCCATTCCAAGTGAAATATTCCAGGAAATCTCTTAAAGATTTAGCACACAAGCTATTCCCATTACCTACATTGTTCACCACCAGCAAGGAAGAAGGGTCCAACTTTTAACTACTGAATTGTTCCAAATAGTTCTTCTCCATATCATAGGGAAGGCTTATGGTGGGGCTTCCAGAGGTATCCACAAATGGTATCTGCGGCAAAGAATGAAAATCCAGTGAATAAACCATCTCTTTGTAATTCCTCTCCAAACAAGCCCTATACAAATGGTTCATACATTTGCACCTTGTGTGGAGAACACAAGGCAATGGTCTCTGTTGGTTTAAAGCTGTGGGAGACAAGGGAATAGTTATCTAATTCTCTTCTCTTCTCTTCTCTCTCTCTCTCTCTCTCTCTCTCACACACACACACGCACGCACACACACACTCTCACTCTCTTTCCACAAGCAATGGCTGTCACTTTCAAAAATACATTTGGCTTCATAGTACCTTTTCTAATCACTTTTGGGTATTTCTTGTTAACAATGTTACGTTAACAATCTTTGACAGTACTAGGTGAGTTGTCCTTTAATACTTAGCAAATGAAAGTTTTAACTACAGTTTAAGAACTTAATTGGGGGAGGGGGGATTAAACTGCAAAATGATGATTGAAACTTTTATTTTAGAAAGTTACAAATGGACTAGATGTCCAGATAAATTTGAAATAAGATTTTGAAATTCATTATAAAGAAACCTTTCTATGGGAAAATGCTTTCAACTTAAAAAAATAATAAAATAAGGTTACAACATTTGGAGATTAGAGGGAACTAAAGAGTATTATTAAAGGAGAAGAAAACGTGGAATCAAATGTACAATTACTGAACAGAGCAAACTATTCTAACATTGAACATATTGAACTATATTTTTGAACAATGGATTCAGAAGCTAATATTAATAATGTCAACAGAGGCATCTGCTTCTGTAGATAGACTGTATTTAAAATATGTTCTGAAAATTGAACAAGATTTATCTGATAAGATCGAGAAGGAGACAAAAGTGGATTTAGAAATGACAGGTTAAAACAATTACATACAAAAGGATGTTACACTGGACATGCAAAACAAACCCACTGATCTTTTAATAATTAAAAAGGATATACAAAGAATAAATTAAGATAGTTGCCTCAATAATTTTTCTGTATTAGCTTTACAAAAAAAAACTTATTAAAGTTTTACAAACTCTTGTAAAAGGAAGAAATATAAAATTGGTTCATTTGATCAAAGTTGAAATAGATATGTTATTTCTGGTAATTCTGAAATGATGCTTCTTTACAAATTTGTTTATAGATGGAATATGGGAAGAAATCATTTGTTTCATTTTAAGAGAAGATAGAAATTTATTTATTTTTTTTATACTTTGTTATGATAAAGATAAAAATCATTATATTTCTACTTTTTGCTCTTTAATCATTCTTTTTCTCACCTGCAACTCTTAAATTTCTATTCTTTTAACTTTTAACTTATATTAGTTTTTACTATTGTGATTATAATATTTAATGAAATTACTATTTAAAAGGAAAGGGTTATAGTTTGCAAACTAATTGGCACCATTCCTTTCTATGACTATAAGATTTTCCCAATAGTAAAATGTCCACTTTTATAGGTAGAAGGTAGTGGTGACACTTGCTGTATGGCAGACTATTATACTGGCAAGATATTCTGATGGAGCTATTTAATGTTAGTGTATTTGTATATAAAATTTTAACATTTGCTTTCTTTATCCTCCAAAGGGAAACCAAAGCATATGTTTCTCATTAGCTAAACCAGAAGTAGGCAACCTTTTAAATACAACTATTTCTGAATCTTTTGAATCTTATTTCTAATGCACCAGGTGATTGGATTAAGGTCACCTTAGTGAGTTGGGCTTGGATTCCTGAAGAGAGTAGTTAAAACAATCATACACTTTGCCTTTTTTGTTATTTGTTATAAAAATGAATTGATGGCAATCCTTCCATTATTGGATGATTTTCTACCAAATTTTGATGTGACAATTTGAGGGTGTGGTGGAGGAGGAATAGAGATTTGTTTTAAGGACTTTGGGAGAAGCATGTGACCTTTGGGCTGTAGGTTTGTCAGCTCTGGATTAAATTTCAGATTCCATTTTCATCTTTCTCTCTAGAGAAGTATATTACTGGAGAAAAAAGTGGACCTACATTTTTTTCCTTATTATTTTGGATTATATATTCATTTCACTGTGTGTGTGTGTGTGTGTGCTCCAGGTAGTCAAGCAATGGCAGCACATTTGCTTTATCAGGATGCTGTTACAGAAGCAGTAGGCATTTTATGTTTTGTGGAGAGTGATTGAATTTTTAATGTTGATCAGGTATCAGCTACTTTCCTTGGCCCCAAATGTCATTAAATGCATTGTCTGAGGCAGTAAAACAGATGAACTCGCATTTTCTGATACAAATCAGCTTCAGTAACTAAATCTGTGAGCTAATTGCTTCATTTTCTTAAAACAACCATTTGTCAATCACTTATAGCAAAAATTAAATACACTGGTTAAAGATTTTGATGCTACCTGGGGATTGAATGGAATTCTTCTCTTTTGCAGTATCACTAATTAGAAACATGCTCTTTTGGTTCACAGTGCCGAGATTAGTTTAATTTCAGGAAGACATAATGCTGTGCCTTTGATTTAAAAATTGTTAGTACAGTTGTTTCTGCAGAGAAAAACATTCTAAAGTATCTCCTGGCTGTAGGTTCTCTGAATTTGCGCTTAGCAGGGCAGCATAATTTTTTAAGTATTTGTGTGTGTGTGTGTGTGTGTGTGATATGTATGTATGTATGTATGTATGCATGTATGTATGCATGCATGCATCCATGCATGCATGCATTCATGTTGGAAAGACCTTAGGAGACTATGTAAAGAGATGCTGCCAAAGGAAGGGTTAGATAAGAGACAGCATAGCCTGCAACTATATAGTATGTGGGGCAATAATAGGCACAGAAGACACCCTCCCTATATTTCAAGCTGTAAAGGAGATTGGGGGGGGGATGGTAGAGAGGATTATACTTTGAGACTTGCAAGATTGATGTTGTCCTTGCAAGATAAACCAGATTTGAATCACAACCAGATGGGATAATTGTACATTATTGTAAAGCTACATTGATAAGAGCTTTCAAGTCAGAAAGTACAATTCTCCCCATCACACAAACTCTGTTTCCCTTAACTAGAAAGGGTGTCTTCTGAACCTGTTGCCCCACCCTATTGCAGGCTGTATTGCCTCTCACCTGACCATTCCCTTGGCAGTGTCTCTCTTCCCAGTTTCCCAAGGTTTTTCCACATATCACTATGTCATATGACAATCCTGAAACAAATTGGAACTTTTAGTGACTCAATGAACAAGTTATTTTCCCCGCTTCAAGGTTTTGTTCATAATCCTGTATATTGTATTTATCTTGCAATATATGCATATAAAAATGTTTGAGAATATGTTAATTTATAAAATCTATCATAGAAGATTAGATTGTCCCTGCATTTGGATGGCCTGTTTCAAATTTTGTCCTTTGGGATCTGGATTTTTTTAATCATAATTACAAGGGGGAAGGGGAGGGGGATTTGTCAATTAGTTCAGCAATTGCCCCACTTACATTTTCAAATGCTTGACCTATTTTTTAAACATCAGTGTAATCATTGATAAGAATTTCTGCTACTCAGTTCTCTCTTTAAAATAAATAATTCTAATTTAATTTCTGATATATTCTCTTTTGTCCCAAATTGAATTACTCTCACTACTTTGAAATGAAGGTTGCTAAGAGAAGATACCTCTCTGTTGTGACCTCTGTTTTGTGGAGTAGCCTCCTGTAGAAGTTTTGAGTCTATCCATCCCTGCTGACCTTTTTGAAGTTGGTCACAATGGAGCACTTCTGAGTAATCTTAATGTATTAATATAGCATTGTTGCAGTTGCTAATTGTTATCAAGGTACTGTTTTAATTTTACGTTAATGATAATGTTATGTTTTTACTATGTGGTTTATATTACTGTGCTGCTGATGTTTTAGTATTGTAACCCAATAATAGTCCTGAGATTGCTATGCCCTAAAGTCTAATAAAAATAACTGTATATATCCAACTAATTGTGCAAAAAGCAAATTCCATACAGAAATGTCCCATTTCATCTTCAGAACAGTCATTTTTGATCTACAAACTATATTTTTGGGATCAAGATGTTTCACTGTCAAAACTGTGCACCTTTAGTTGTTAAGAACAGTTTGATGTGGCAAAAATATTTAGAGCAGTGGTACATGGAATGTCAGAAAAATGTGAGAACTGTGAACCAAGGCAAAGTGATATTGTCAAAAACTGAATGTTAACATTCTTGGAATTAGTGAACAGAGGTAGAATTGGAATGGTTACGTCACATTGAAGAGCACCAAATATTCTATTGCTTCTTCATTAATGCTAAAAAAAATCACCTTTGCAATAAAAGAAAATCTATAAGGTCACTTTTGGGGCCTGTGACACTGAAATATGTGGCTAGGAAAATAACCCCTTTCTTTTTCAGAAGGAAGGAAGGAAGGAAGGAAGGAAGGAAGGAAGGAAGGAGTGGTAAAGAAGATAGATGTCTAAATATAGAGAGATATAAATATAAGATTCTGGGCAGAACAGGAAGATAATATTGGCCTACTCCTAATTTAAAGTCTATTCTTCTCTAAACTGGTTTCAAGTTGCATAAGGAACAGCATTATTGATGTTGTAAAAAAGCAAAGATATAAGCAACAAAATAAGCTTATTATGGTGTCTTCAAAGACTGATCATAACTGTATATACCACAGAAGTCAGTTCAGATGATATTCTCGCTAAAGGGCCTCTGAGATTTTTGCAGAGTTCTAATACATAGGGTTTAAACTTTTATTATTCCATTTAAGCTGGATATTTCTAAACTGCTGAAATCAGAAATATTTTATTTTTTTGCATAAATCCTATGAGGATTTAGCAGAGGAGTGGACAGTTTATTAGCATTCAAGCTTCTGGGCCATACCAATATTTTACATGAGGATCTGAACAGAAATAAGTGACTAGGACCAAAGATGAGAGATGTTTATGCTAAAAGAGGAAAATGGAAAAATAAAACTTTTTTTAATAAGATATAATCAAACAAACAAACAAACAAACAAACAATCAGGACAGTTAGAACTATTAGTCAGTAGAACAATTTGCCTCCAGAAGTTGTGGTGCTCCAACATTGCATTTTTTAAAAGAAGAGATTGGACAATCATTTGCCTGAAATAGTATAGGGTTTCCTACTCAAGTAGTGGGTTAGACTAGTAGATCTCCAAGGTCCCTTCCAACTCTATTATTCCATTAAAATAAGCATTCTGGTTTTAGAGATGGTCAGACAGATGTTTCTAAGAACCTTCCAAGAATGTATTTATGTCTCACATACTGATCTACTCCTAATTTAGAGTCAACTCTTTTCAAAAGTGGTTTCAAATTGGCACAGCATTTTTGATCTTGTAAGAAAGCAAAGGTTCAAACAAAAAAGGTTGGACTGAAGTAAAATTTAATTTATTTTTTAATTAAAATAAAAACTAACCTTATATAATATTTCTAGCTATTTTAATCCACCCTTTCAGACATAGCTGTTCATAGTTTTATATATTTCTTTAATCTGAGACTTATCCTACAGATCCTTGGAATTAGTTAGTTTTGATGTTGCTTTTAGATGAAATGAACTCAAGGTCAGTTCTCATCTTCTGTCTTTATTTTAATAAGACAAAGTTTTTCTCTTTAATATAAAGGGGCAGGGCATGTGTCTATACCCGTGCATATACAGCATCTCCACCTATGACTTAGTCATATGAACATGGAAGTTCAAATGTTTTGGGCTACCCACAAATGTAGAATTGCCTGTCTGTTCATTGCAACATTATATAAATGCACTCTTTATTCACTAGATCTGCAGACTGGGTATAAGATACTCTGATGATATTGCTGTGAAATATACTAATATTCTAAATTTATCCTTAGCTTATTATATTGTGTGGGAGTATTCTGCATTTGTTGTTGTTGCTTTAATTGCAGTGGCACCGTAGAAATTATTGTGCCTGTTCTCTGCATGATGAGAGGGCTAATTTAGTTGTGTGTATAGGTAAAGTGTGAAATTAAAGACAAAAGATAGCTTCAATTACAACACCCAAACCAAACTGAAACAACAGGGGTATTCTTGGATTCTAAAAACAATACAATCTCAATCTTTAAAAAAAAAATACGGGTCTTTTATTATCTTCTTATTTGGAATAAACAACTTTCCCAAAAGGGAGAAATTAATAATCACTTTAGAATGATGCTGTTATTGCTGAATATACTTAAAACAATGGGAAAGTATTAATCACCTCTTTTGCTGTAGTGATAAAGCAGTGCATTAGTGCATGTGTGATAGTTCTTCTTCACTCCCTGACAATAGACTAAATAACAAGGAAAGGAACAAAACAACTTAAGAATTTATAGTCAGCTGGAATCATCCAGACCACTGTGTTTTTCTATAAATCTAAGAAACACATAGACTTTCCTATTGTGAAGGTGCACAAGGTATTCTAAAATGCTTCATGAAGCAGGCTACTATGAGTTTCCACATTTTTTTAAATATTTAATACAAGCAGCAACAAAGATGCTTTCACAACCTTATAAGACATGATTGGTTCATTTTTTGATGTGGTTTGTTCCCATTAGCATCTTTCCACCAGCCTCTTCCCTATGTTTACATGAGAAGTTTATCAGGCATTAAAATCAAATGGAGAAAAACCATGGCACAGCTTAGAATCTTCATTATTACATATTTTGCCAAGCTTGAACACAATATACTATATGTTCAGGTTGTTCTTGCTACAAGTGATAAGATTGTAGGTAAGTATAATGACACCAGTGCAGACAGATTGTAGGTAAGTATAATGGCTCCAGTGCAGACAACAAGAAAGAGCTGGCTCTGAGGATATTGGAGACGGGCTATGGGGAGCATCACGGGACATGGAAGGCTCTGTGGATGGATGGTTGAGGCGAATCTGTGCCGCAAATGTCAGGGAAATCAGAGAGAGTGGCTGGATGAATAACTGGCTGTGCAGGCTAGAGAAGAGGCTTAGCTGCAGCTGGTCAGCACAGAAGAGGAGAAATTGCTATACCCATCTGATCTCAGGTTGCACAGAGCTGATCAGAGGGAGGTGCAACAGAGGTCAGCGAGGCTACTCATGAAGAGGCAACCCTGCCCCTCCTAATGAGGAGCATCGGTTGGCACCTATTTATCTCAGCTCCTGGAACTTGGTAGTTCTCAGAGACAACAATTTGTAATCCATCCATCCATGAATGATTGTGACTTGTTGCCTTGATCTCATTGAGACTGTATTGCCATCATTATGCCTTGCACTCATTGAAGTCAAGTTGCTATCATCATGCTTGAACCTGTAAGAGTTGTGTTGCCTTTGTGATGTCTTGAATCCACTGAAGCCAAGTTGCTGTCCCTATGCCTGGAGTCCAGAGAGTTGTGGTTGCTTTCATTGGGCCTTGCAATTGGCAGTTGGTGTCATCCTATTTGGAGTTTATTAGTTCACCTTGCTTTCATCTTGCCCTGAAGCTCATTGATTCACCTTGCTGTTGTCCTGCTGGAGTTCTGAGTTCACCTTGAGGGTGCTGTCCTTGTACCTTAGGTGCAGAAAAGACTGAGGTTTGTCTTCCATTGCTTTTGCTATGTCTGGTTAGTGTTTTTTGGAGACGTAGTTTGTAAGTGACTCTAAGGAATACACACACAGAGTTGGACCTGGTTAAGGACTATGGGGTTATTTGTATGGAATAAACATGCTTAACCCCACTTGCTCTCTTTCTCCCTCTCTCTCTCTCTCTCCCTCTCCCTCTCCCCCTCTCTCTCAATCTGGACAAAGCAGTACCCAAGACAAGCAGTTATGATCAGTTTATTTACTTATCTGCCTAGCTTCCTATAATAAGGCCACCAAACATAGCTGTTGGTGTTACACAAATGTTATAGTGGTAAACTAATGAATTATGGGGTTAATATTACTGTAAGCAAATGTCTGAGAACATTTTATATTGCTTAACTTTAAAGTCATTTTTTGTTTTAGTGGTCTTCACCTGGTTGTAATCTGTAATCTGAGGATAACACTCCAGGAATTCTAACTGAGGATTTTTTTGGCCAGCAATAGAGAGACGAGCCAGCATGGGAAATAACATGAATAGGGAAGAAGTTGAATCAGAGCATATTTGCCTCTTTGTAATTAGTGTGATCTAGTTAATGGAATAGACTGGTACAGTTTGTATTCCACGAAAAGAAAGATATGTGGTTGAAACACCTGGTAGCATGTGAAAATAAATGTGAGAGTAAAGGTCCAGAGTCGCTTTTCAAAATGAGATGGGTACCATGTAAATCTAATAAATAAATAAAATTAGGTATATCAGAAGTTACGTTTATTTTGATCGTCATCTCAAGATGCTTATCTTATCAAACAACTTTGAGGCTTATCTTATCTATTATTGTTCCCCCAATCTTTGTACAGTGTGTTTCAATTGCTCTATTTTCTGACAGCATGATATTGTTTCTGTATTTGCTTTTTATTTCAAGCTTTAGATAAAATAGATCAGAACTTTACCTTTTATGGTAGTAGAAGTCAGCAAATTTAATCTTAGGTTAGTTGTTTCCATAGACTATTTATGCTATTTTTAATTGGCTCATTTTGAGGTAGGCTTTCTAATCACATCTACTACTTGTAACACGACAATGACAACATCAGTATGAAAATTAGAGAGAAAAAATACTTACGGTACATGAAACTGAAAAGGATCTGAAGAATGAAACTTTAGTTTCCATTTTGTACCTCTTTTGAATAGTGTTTCCTATTTGAAACCAGCAGGATTCAATTAAAGTATGGAGGACTTAGAAGTAGTCATATGCTTGGTCAATCAAATCAATCCTGACTTGAGGTAATTACAGGAACAAGTACCTTCTGTTTTCTTGGCAACATTTTCACAAATGACAGTCATAGAATAGAGCTGGAAGAGACCTTGAAGGTCTTCTAGTCCAACTTCCTGTCTATGGCAGAAGACCTTATATCATCCTAGACAAATGATTGTCAGATCTTTTCTTGAAAACCTTCAGCAATGGTGCATCCACGATTCAAAGAGGCAAACTGTTCTGTTGGTTAATTGATCTCACTGTCAGGAACTTTTTCCTTAGTTCTAGGTTGGCTCTCTCTTAACAATCTTCCACCCTTTGCTTCTTGTCCTACATTCAAGAGCTTTGGAGAATAAGTTGACCTCCGCCTCTCTCTGTGACAGTCCCTCAAGTACTGGAAGACATGTCAGTCCTAATTCTTCTCTTCGTTAAGCTAGACATACCTGGTTCCCTTAACTGTTCCTCGTAGAATTTATCCTGCAGACCTCTTATCATCCTAGATGCTGTTCTCTGCAGACTTTAGCTCTCTAGAGCTAAGAGAGAGTGACTGGCCTAAAGTTGAATTCATGCCTAAGGCAGAACTAGAAGTACTGTTCACATTTAGACACAAAACTCTCACTATCACTTCTTTTATAGCACTAAATGTTTTAGGAGTATCCATGTGTAACTGGGCACATCCAAGGACATTTAAAAAAAAACAGGAAAAAGATGATTTAAAAGAAAAACATGTATTTTAGCAAAGCCTCAAACAGATGAAAGCTAAGAACACGTAGACAATTAGAGTCTTCAGTTGGTAGTGGCCTTGCAGTTAAATTTTAGCTAATTCTGATGGCTTAAACAGCCTGTTAACAGTAAAACAAGGATTCTACTTCATTCATAATTATTAAATAACATTTCGTTCAGTATAATCACTAAGTTCATGAAAGTTTTAACAGGAATGTTTTCATTCCACATAAGCAATTGGCTATAATGACTCAGCTTTACTTTAATAATTAACTCTAAGTGGCTTTTTTTCCATCTCCCTCTGACCCTTTAAAGAAGAGGGCCATTAAACAGAGGAAAGAAACCTTTACAGTACAACTAATTTATCTTCTGATACACTTCAAAATCCTACTGAAATGAGATGTGAACTTGGGAGATCCAATGCAAGGTAAAATTAAGAATTGCACAGGTGGAAAGAACCAATGACTTTCCAGCCCAGCCTGCTGTTGGTGAAAATAACTCATTTATACAGAATTTGTCCTATAAGAAATCTGATCAATGGAAAATCTATCACAGCCAATATGTTTTATTGCTAAATACTTTTAGTTCTTTTCTCATTTATTATTTTTTCAAAGCAGAATAATATGTTTTTTATAGTTTCGTTTATATTCTTTTTCCACTGAAGCAAGTTAACATTGCATTGTTCGTTTAAGTTCAGGCATGATAATGTTGATCTATGTTTAGCTTGCGGTCTATGAAAACCTGTTTTATATAGACTACTTAAAACTTCAAAATATTTCTACTTTTTCATTTTACATCATAAGCAATATAAAATAAACATTCAAACAGTGTTTTTATAGACACTAGCTTGAATTACAATTTTGGGACTAAGTTACAGCTAAAAACCTTTTTATTGGCATCTTGCAGTTATCAGGGTGTCAAATTTGTGGCCTGCAGGCCAGATGCATCATGCACTGGCTATGGCCATCCCAATGTGGCCATAGCCAGTGCATAGTGAAGGGGAAAAAGACGTGATACATCACATGATGACAATGTAATGCCACCAGTTTAACACCCCTGCCATAACCCATCCCCTAGCCATACACAATTTGTTAACATTTCAATTCTGTTGTCAGCAAAAATTCCATACAGGGTTCTCAATTTTTTATAGAAAAAAAAATCTGATTTTAACCTTGGTCAGACTTTACACTCCTTCTTTTCACTTCTGTCTATCTTGATCTTTAATTCATTCAGATGTTCTTATAGGATTTGATTCTTTTCAGTTTTTCTTTTTCCCATCTCAAAGGTTTCTTCAAGTGTTTAGCAAATGTATTTGGTAAAGCCAGTAAGGAGTAATTATCCAGGCCATTCCTTTAGCTTATCATTTGTATTTGTACTTTATGTTAAAAAAAAATCCATTATTTCTAACAATTTTTATTTTTATTCTTTCTACAATCAAATCAAATGAAGTTTAGTTCAGCTCTTTATCCTGTAGACCTTTCAAGGTGTTCTCTTTCATAACTGTCATTGTTTATTTGACAATGTATATAGTCCAATCATAAAAGTAGACATCATTGCTGACAGTACAGATCCTGGTTTCTGTCCCTATTTTTCAAATATCTCCTGGAATATTTCAGATGTCATACTATTTTCTATCATTTTTTTCCAATGCTGACCAAAGACAAACCCCTCTCCCTATTTCTTTTAGTATTATGATTGGAATCTTTAGTCTATTGTCCAATTTCTTAAAACATAAAGTCTCAAATGTCTGTTACAACTAAAAGTAGACTAACAATTTGGTCCACATAAGGTATTGTTTATACAATTATTTTCAAGAATATCAGTTACGACTCAATAGACATAGGACTTAGGACAGGCCAAAATTCCTATTTGTATTTTTTTTAAAGAAAGATACATTGATGAGTATTGATAAGGAAAACCCACAATTTTAATATTCTCAAGTTTAAGCATGGAAAACAGAAGTAGTGGAACACTTTTAGCATTTAGTATTTTAGTATTTTTAATTTCATGTTTTTGGTAAAGAACCCAAACTGCTTGTGAAAATCTCAAAAGGTGCTTGACATATTTTTTTTAAGAATTATGACCATGGAGCTTCAAGAAGTTCCCCTAAAGCCTAAAGTCATAGTTAATAAATATAAATTAATGTGCTTTAATGTTCTTTGGGCCTAATTAATCATTTGCTTCAGAGAAGAAAATATCAGATATTGATCCATGGATGTCCATATCTTACTTTCATGTGTACTGTTAATTTTAACTACTGTTAGAATGGTAGACTTCTGCATATAATAAGAGAAGAAAGTGAAATTGTCAAGGCTTAGCCTTTTCATTTCAATGCTATTTAAGTTTACAAGAAAATAAGTGCAGATAAATCAATAGGTTATTAGGAAATTTTATGTTTAAAATTTATCATGGAAATAATATATGAATTCCCCATTCTTATTGTCCAATGAAATTAATTTAATTAAACTTTTGCTTCTAAAAACACATTTGGCAATTTCCCTGAAGTTAATTTCTTAATTGTATATTTGTTTTCTGTTTTTCGATGCTGTTTTTAATTGCTGTGAGCCACCCAGAGTCACTTAGGTGAGATGGATACACCAATTGAATAAGTAGCATAAAATAGCATAAATTAAAATAAAATACCATTCATGTTTTCTCTTCATACTAAATTCAGTGGAACTTTAACTCAGATAAAAGAGCCTAAGATTTTAATTGTACTCTGCAGAATTATTTTAGATTCACAATCTTTCAGTTTCTCCTGTGAGTAAAGAGATTGAAGCATGAAAGTTTGAATTTATTGTATTATAAATGCAGTCCTGGTTTCTTTGTGTACTTTGTTCTAGCTGATTTGATGTGTACTCAGTCTCTCCATTGCTAACTCATCTATGAGATTAAACTCTTACACTCAAGAGAATGATAACAGTGAGATATAGAACATTACCTGGAGAGAATTAGTTCCTTATGTTAGATTAGTTTTAATCATCACTCTTCGGAGGTTTCTCCAGGGCTTATCCTAAGCTTGTACCCAAAGAATTAAAGGAGTAGGTTCTAACACAAAACAAATATATATTTGATTACAGTGTAGTTTAAAAGCTTCCAGATTATCTAAATTACACAAATATATCCCAGAAGTCTTTATCTGCCAATCATACTTTGGCGAATGAAGAGAATTATACACTGAATATCTGTACATCTCAAAAATGGAGTGCCTTCTCCTAAATGGTATGTCAACAATTTAAGTTGTGGAAATAATTGCTATGGCTTCCCATATTAATTTTTTTTTCTTCACAAGCCCTGTATAACAATTCTGTATACTAATTCTGCTTGCACATACCCCAAATTTCTTTTCCTCATACACGACAAGGAAAAATTTAGACGACTGATCATCTGTTCACAGGAAGGCATCACAAATTTGATAAAAGAAAGCATGGCCAATAGCAAAACTATTAAACCTTGGTAGGAATATATACAATATCATCCAATCCTAAAATATTTTATTCTGGCAGTTCCAAAGATCAGCATTGATTCAGATAAAATAAATAAGCTAGAGAGGAGCTGACTAAATTAGACCAAAGCCAGGCAATCATTGCTTGAGGAAAATCTATTGCTTTAATAAAATTTGACCAAAATAATAACCAGAAATATGTCATTTTTGTTTAAATGAATTTTGGCAAATACTCAGGCCAAACTTCAAGAGTTATTGCCAGTACCATAACAACACTACCAAAACTGGGAGAACATAAGTATCAGCACTTTCTTGTGATGTGAGGGGAGGGAAGAGAAAATATGGGAAAGGATTGTAAGAGACTCAGAAAATAAGACAGAGTCTTATTTTCTTTTAGACTTGAAAATAAGCACTTGGACTTATTTTTGAGGTGGTCTTATTTTTTTTGAGGTGCAGCAGGTGAGACTCAGTGAGCTGGACCTGCCGTGGATGCACCGTCGCTTCCATTTTGAACCTTCAACGTTCGGAATGGAGGCTTTTGACAAACGGGAGGAAAATGGGAAGGGGGGATTTTCCTGCCTGTCATCTATTTCGCAAGCTCAGCACAGACTG
>JANHFL010008146.1:7505-18030 GCA_032468155.1 Oxyrhabdium leporinum
CTCAGGTGGGGCTGTGTGTGGCCCTCGTGAGCTCTGTTTTTTCTGGCAGAGGGCTGCAGGAGGCTGTCCTGGCTGAAAAGGGAGCTCTCCCAAGCTCTGTCTTTGCTGGCAGAAGCACTGTGGGCCGGATATTCGCTGTTTCCAGGGTGGCCTGGAGGGCCAGATCTAAGCACTCCGCAGACCAAATCCAGCCCCCAGGCCTTGAGTTTGACAATTTTATATCTACATGATAGTTTTAAAAATGGCTTTTGCATTGAAGTTACTATACTTTAGACAGAATGACTAAGTTAGTTGGTATAAACTGAAACTTTTCTAAATGGCTGAGAGAGTGTGATTATGATTAAACTGCTATTTAACAGATATATTTCAATATAATTAGAACTACATGATAACCTTTGGTGCAAATATATTAACATTTTTAAAAATAGGAAATGAACATATATTGTCATCAACACACTCTAAACTATTACAAGCAAAGCAGGTCAGTACATTTAAATAATGTATAGAAAATTATATCTGCAATTAAGTTTGTAAACAAAGCTTGAGCTATAAATAACCATTTAATCACTCAGCATGACTTTAAAAAGTAAAAAAACAAACAAACAGAAATAGAGCCAGGTCTCAATTATAGGCTCAGATAGGCCTGGACTCACATATTTTATAGATATAAAAGTGGAAAACATCAGTTGTGAAAGGAATTACATCAAAGTTTATCACAATTTGCCCTTCAGATATGGCATTTGCCACAACCTTTTTAGGTATAGAAAGATGCTCTTAGAAATAAACAATATCAATTTGCAAGCATTTTTAATGGCACAAATGTAGATCCTTGTAAAAGTATATTGAGGATTAATTTAATGCAAATTAAATTGTGTTATGCTAGGCAGCGTGTTGAAAGCACACAGACACACACACATCACCTTAAACTATAGGAGTATCATAATGTGGAGAAAATAGATTCCACCCAGTTCTGAAGTATAGGAGAAGAAATATACTTGCTTTACTTCAGTCAGATTTTTATTATGCATGGAGTTTACAAAGCTTGAGTTCCATGCAATACATATCTGCTTATACAACCCAGTAGAAATTAGTAGAAATATGTACTAATTCTGAAAGTTCGCTGGAAAAGTTAAAAAAAAAATGAAAAAAAAAAAGATATAATTTTACGCCCTGTGGTCTTTTCTCTCCAGGAAGCAAACTGACAAACCAGCAAAAAAACAGTTCTTTTGTAATCTGCTTCCTGATGTTGTTGCTATATTATTTGATTTGTTAGTACAAATAGTCCTTGTTTAGCAACTGCCTTATTTAGTGACTACTTGTGGTGACAAATAATGAACAAGTAACTTTACTATCAATTCTTCCATTTACAGCCATCTGTGACAGATCATTTACAACATATCTGTAAAGCAAATGAAAGCTGAAGTAAGATCATAAGCAAAGTTTTAGTTTCATTTAATGACCACGTTTCTGATTGCAGTTATGGTTACAAAATAAGGACATAATATACTCTCATATATTATGCAATGACCTGGACATGATGATAATGGTGATAATATGGTATTCAAAAACAATAATTACAGTATTAAGAATAAAAATTAGGAGTTTACAATCCTGCATGCTTTGTAATACTGTATGTATTCTCAAGCTGTTGATATAGTTGCTTGTTATTCTGACACCAAATAACATGAGGGCCAGTTTGGAGTAGTGGTTAAGACACCAGGCTAGAAACCATGAATTCTAGGCCTGTTTTGGCATGAAGCCAGCTGGATGACCTTGGGTCAGACCCTCTCTCCAAGCTCTGAAAAGGAGGCAATGGCAATCTACTTCTGAAAAACCTTGTGAAGAAAATGCAGAGATTTGTGTACATTCTCTCCAGGGGTCAACACTGACTCAAAGGCATAAAAAAATATAATTCCCATGACATACTTCTCTTCTCTGCTTGAGGTATAACCCACACTTACTGAGATAGGCAGCAGAACATTTATATTGATTTTTCATAATAGCTATGGATTGGTCTGTCTAATTTCAAGATTATATTTACATTTGTGTTTGGACTGACACTACTGCAGAACGACAGCAACAGAATATAGCTTGTCCAAGATAAAGTTATTATAGGGCAAACCACTGAAACTATTACTTTGCTCTCTATTCTTTTTTTATGTTATATTATATAAATACACACATACACATTCACAATTACATTATCACAGTGATGAAAGGACTATTTAAATCATATTTTTTTTGCCCTTTAGAAGGGCAAGGGAGTAAAATATTTTCTATACAATAACAACATATTTGTTCTTACTTTTTTCTTTTTATGTGTATTGTTTTAATGGTTTCTTACTGCTTTTATAAATTGTTTACTGCGTCTTTATTTTTATTATTACAGTGTACACTTCTGTTGATGCCTCAAATAGATTAAAGAGAATCAAAAGAGCTGGCATGTGAGTTTCACCCTTCCAAAATTGTTATGTCTAATCTTCAAAAGCATTCAAAATGTCTTAAAATGATGATTGCAGCAAGGATCCATTTCTGTATATTCAAAGAAATTGCATGACTTTGAGCCTTGCTGGCATAGAGTGCTTTGAAGATTAGATACGACCAACATAACTAAGAGGGTCAGGACTCACCCCTACTGTTTCATTATGACTTATAATCTTTTTCATAATGCTCAAGCAGAACTTCTATTATACATTCTTCTTGTTTCTTTTAGTAGCTTTATTTCAGGATCATAAGGTACTTCTGCTGAAAGATTTGCATTGGTTGTCAATTAATTTCTGAGCACAATTATATATTTTGATGTTAAATGTCCAAATAATGTGCAGTATTTTTTGGCTGGGTTAAGATCTTCAGAAGAAATCTTTTGACACTACCTATAATTATTCATTTATTAGATACTCAGAAATGGTCTCCTTCTGAATTGCTCCTAAATGAGACAATGTATTTTGTTAGAAGTTATCTTTGCTTATTCCTTACTCCACATTTAGAACAAGAGGTAAAGACACATTTTTTTCAGTTAACCTTTAAATACCAGTGCCTTCACCCTTAGGTAAGAAATTACCTTAAAGCTTTTAAGGTGATATCTCTTTTGTTTTAAAATTCATTTTATTGTTAAGATTTTAAAGTTACTAGCTAATATCTCTTCTATGAATGGAAAAGTGGGATGCTAAATGAATAATCTAATTATATCAATACTTCCTATTCTGCCCAAATTTCCATGAATTAACATGAAAACCAGCTCTAGTGAGCACTGTTAGTTCACTGAAATAATAGGAGACACACTTCTGTTTGTTTCAATAAGACGTATAGTTTATGCCTTAAAGTGCTGGTTCTTTAGAAATATTAAAAAAAGATGGCAGGTTTCAAAGCAGCTTAGATAGCAAAGGAAGATGAAAGCTTGAGAGCACATCTTTGAAATGAAGTGATATTGGCTTGGGGTGTTATGTGCAAACAGCTTAATACAGTGATCTCAATCATCTTTTCCTTTGCAAGTGGAAATAACTTGATAAATTGATGTATTACAATATTTTACACACCATTTTCCAGGTCAACTTGTAAAGAAAACCCTTGAAAAGAAGTACATACATAGCAAAGACAGAAAGGACAAGAGAGAAGCGGGAACTGCTCTTTGAAGTTATTGGTGACGCTTTTCTAAAAATGAAATTTGCTGACAGCATCTGCACTCACATATTCTATTGCCTTTGTGACAGACACAGCAATAAATTAATATTAAAAAAGAAAATATGCTTTTCAGAGATTCTAAAACTATTTTTAATGATCTGGAAACAAAAGGCACTGAAGTATTTGAATTAAACAACCAATCTTTCTATATTTCTTTTGGAATAAATTTTGAACAAAGTGCTGTAACTGACTGCTAGAATTAGATGTTGTAAGAAAGATTTCCACCACAGCTTATAGCAGGGAAAAGGAAATAAAACAGTCTTTGAAATCATGATTACCTATACATAATAAACATTAAATTGTCCCCTAGGTTTTCTTTTTGTTTGTTGGGTGATTAAACTATTCTGACTATCACATGTAAAAGACTCTCAAAAGACCAGTTAAGGATTGATATATTATGTAGTTAATTATTGTAATGTGATTCTTTTGAAATCAAAATAGTATGCACCTCAGGAAGACTATTTTACTTGAATATTTCAATGCAATGTCTTACATTATATTAGAGAAAATGACAATACATAAAATGTCTTGGTAGATGTTCTTCCTTCTTAAATATATTGCTTTTTCTTCTGTTATTATATTGTCTATGATAACAGTCATTTACAGCTACAGTAGATATAAGTATGCACATACCCAACAGATTATATCTAATGATGCAAAATACAATGCTCTAAATTAAATAATGATGATGCTTTAGTCCTTATGCAGGGGTCTAGATTAAAATATGACTGGATGATGTAAGTCACTAGTAAGAAAGCTATGATAAAGTCTGAATCTGAAACCACACCCCTCTGTTTATAAACATCAATGATAAGCTTCCACAATACCAAACCCTACCCACGGATATTATTTTAAAGTAGACATGCATTATGTAGTAGTATTAATGTCTAAACTGAAGAACTGGAATGGGAGATTTGCTATCAGAATTGTCCTTACAACATAAACTTAATTTATGCTGCTATTCTTTAACTTTCTAGTGATGAAAAGACAACGTGGGAAAAATCCTATGTGGAACAAGTGAAGAAGACGTTGGACTCAACAAATACAATACAATACAGGAGATAAAATATTAAATTAAGATAAAACCATAATAAGATCTCCATATATAGAGCCATAGGAATTGTAATGGCATAGATGTTATAAATCAATATCTAAGGAAGTCAAACTTCTAAGTGCTTGTGATGTGGCTGCAATCGTTCCACATGCCTTGAAATTTCCTGAGGAGTCATTCTTGAGTTATATATGTTATAGTTTGTTCCAGTGCACATTGTGGGCTTTCAGCCATTCCCCAATTAAAGAGCTTTGCCTTAGTTCTGGCATGACCTGTCCTGATTCTATTCAGTTGGTTCCATCTTTTGGGAAACAACTCCTGAAAATGTTTTTGTTGTGTGATCTGTTTCGTTGTGGTTATATAAAAATTCCCATCTTAATCTCCATTCTTCATCCAGATCGTAAGACTGTAATATGCTATCCCAAATTGGTTTTGTAGACTTAAGCATGGGGGGAGGTAGAAAGTATAATATTGTATGTATTGGTAGATCTCTAAGCTTGAATGGCATGTTTATCTTATTCCATTCTCAAACTGTCTGCTGTTGTTGCCTGAGATCAGTAGGAAGAGTAATAGAAAGGAACAGCCTTCTAGTGTATTGACAAAAGACAAGACAGTTAGTTTTTGAAAACTGAAGACACAGACACAATGAAGCTAAATGAAGTGTATATTCACAACCAGCTGTTCTGAATAACATCATTGATGCATCATCCAATATTTGCTTTGATTAAATATGGATTCAGGAGAAGATCAGAGGACAAGCTGTATTCGTATTTGTATGATGTGGGACCATGTTTTAATAGGGATTGCATAGAAAGTTTCACATGCACTGAGGTCAGCATGAGTGTACATTCCCTTCAGACCTTAGCTGAATGCTTAGTAGTCAGAAAAAGCAGACTTTGTCTATGCACATGACACAAGCTTTGTCCAGTTTGAAATATTCCACGTGTTCAGTTTGGATATCTGAGCTGATTAATACTTATAATGCATCTCTCTATCCATTACATTGTAGATTTATGGTGGTTTAACATATTTAACAGAAAAATATTTAGCTAGAATGATCTAATTCTACTTCACTTGTATATATCTGTGACTGTTGTAGTCCTTTTGGTATTCTTCCACTTTTTCAGTTTTAGTAAATGTATTTTTCTTTCCTCGCTGTGTGATCTTAACAAATCCATACAATGGTATCACCAAAGTCCAATGAAACCATATTAAGTAATATTCACATAGTAATGCATGTTTAAATATATTTCTGGGTATGTATTTGGGTTGCTTTTCTGTTTGATGCACTAAATCTGTTGACTTAATTGAAGATGATCGGTATAATAAATAGAAAGATACAGTTCCATATTTTCTCAAGAATCACCTTTCCAAAGTAACCTGCCCAAAGAGAAGAGCATGGGAAAGATAGAGACATTTTAATAAAATGTCCTGGTTAATGAAAACCTTGCCTGGTTTTCTTCTTTTCTGATCTGAGACATTGATTTTAAAGGAACCAATATGGATTTGCACAAGAAGACTATATGCTCAAAATCTCCTAATAGTCCTACTTGCAGCAAAGCATTACAGTTACCTTGGAAATAAATAGACGTCTGTATCTTCACATGGGTATTCTAAGTATGTATTTGGGTTGCTTTTCTGTTTGAATTAAATTTCTATTAAATTTGATATGATAGGGAACAGCTGCCAAATCCTTTTAAACTGTGCTTATCTGCTATGTATTTTATCATAATTTTAACTACTTCTATTTAGATTTCTGTTGCAGTTTGTCAGTCACAATAATTAAAACAGTTAAAACAGCTTCAGAATACAGGACTGCACCTAGATTAGTCATATTTAAGATAAATTCACCAAAACCAGTGAGTTAGAAATTAGTTCTATTAAAATTTATCACATCTAAGTGACTTAGCTTAAGTATGATTAAGCTTGAACTCATATTCATGCTTTCACTCTATTTTTTTTTCTGTCCAGTGATTATGTTAGCCAGAGAATTTGAGTAGGTCAGAGGTTTATCCCAAAATATTACTTTCCAAATTATGACAGGTTTGTGATTTGGCTTCAGATTGGATTAGGACTTTGCCATGTTTTATTTTGTTCATGACTATTTGATCATTTTCTATGGAATCTCAGAATCTCTTGGAAAAATGATTTTTCAGCACGTTCTTTTGTTTAGGTCAGACTACAATAAAAACAATATAAACCTAAAATTTATAGAAAAATAAAGCAGGCCAAGTGGACATCATTTAATGAAATCCTATGGGGCAAGCAACCATTTTACAAACAATTAACAATTTCTCATTTACTTGCTACTACAACAAACAATTCACATTTTCTTGTAATAATTTATTAGTGCCCAAAGCAAGAATAAAGTACACTCCAAAATGCAATTTCCTGTAAGTACCAAAGTATAACTTGGCTCCCTAAGGAAACAGGTATAAAACAATTTTTAAGTTTAATATTTAATTCCTGGGTTTTTACTTATAAAAATCTAATAGACCATGTTTATAAAACAAAAATAACATTTTCTGAATGTCATATATTCACAAATGTCTTCTCTAAATAATATACAATAGTTGAAGAGATTATTCAGTTCCTTGATTCAGAATTGGTGGCCAGTCCAAGATGAAGATTGTTGATTATATCTTCTATATCTATTTCATCTATATCTATATGTACATTGATCTATAAACCAAGATAGAAACAACTCAATAATTAATCCCTAGTTAACTTATTCAACATCCTCAATGACTAGGTCGTGGAAAAAATATATTTTCAAGATGCAGAAATACACTAGAAAGCAGAAGCTTATGTTACTAATTTAGCCCACAGCTATATAAAAAGAGACAGAGACGTTTCTTATGACTCCTGATATAGCTGTGCAATTAATTAAGCAAAAATATTTGAAGAGGATTGAGAGAAAGCCTGATTGTAATCTCTGTTCCAGCCACTTACGAAGAGTTTGTGTAAAGTGTATGAACTCTGCTGAATTCCTGATAACATGAATGGATATGTGGCAAAATGCAAATGTGATTAAAATAAGGCTTGAAAATAATTAACCCATTCTCCACTTTTGCGGAAAAAAATACTTGACTGGATAATCTCATTTTGTTCATCCATTTTGTGGGGTTAAAACACCACTGCAAATATTTTAGGATTTTTTTCTGTAATTTGATTTGGTGTTAATTGTATGAAGTGAACAAATACTTATATTTATTTTAAAGTGTAGGATCACAATTTATCAATACAATAACTGAATTAATAGCATATGGATGCTATTAATAGCTGAGATTTGCCATTGACTAATCTGAAAGAGATTGAAATTGAACCCAAACATAAAGGAATTTACTGTTTCTCATTGAGATACTTTGTCAGCCCTGCCGCTTCCTCTTGAAGGGGTTGTGCTTCTGAGAGATCAGGTCAATAACTTGCAGGTAACTTCTGGATACAGCAATGCTGTCATATGGACTGGTGGAAGGCATTGTCAGGACAGCTTTCACCAACTTCAGCTGGTTTACCGTGTATGACTTCACCTGGAATGGGAGGATTTAAAAACAATAACTCATAGTCTCACATTCATCCACTTGGACTACTACCTTACTGGGGCTGTCCTTTAGGGCAGATCAGAAACTGCACTTGATGCAAAATGTAGCAGATTGCATACTAACAAGTACTAGGATCTATAAACAATATAACTGTGCATTAGGAGTATGTATGTATGTATGTATGTATGTATGTATGCATTTATTTATTTATTTATATTCTGACTTTATTACTTTTCACAAAATAATATATTCAACACATCATCCTCTTCCTATTTTCCCTATAACAACAATTCTATGAAGTGAATTGGGCTCAGAGACAGTGACTGCCCCAAGATCACCTAGCTGACTTTCAGGGTTAAAATGGGATTACGTTTTCCCAATGTACCACCTGAAACCAGATTTTGTCCGACTACATATTGCTCTCTCAAAAGCATATTAAAATGGAGCTTACCTGAAGGATCTTTTTACTTAGTTACAACAGCAAGATAGAGATTTATGGGCAATGATTTTAAAATATTTTATGTATCATTATTGTTTTTATTAATCTTGAACCATAGCATTACAGATTAGTTCTCCCCTTTAATTCAACAATCATGTGATTGTGATAGAATTAAAATCTAGAATTAATCAATCATCAATCAATAAATGCACGGCCTTGGAATTTTTGCATCCTTGCTAAATTTTCTGCATCAATAGGGTGAAGACAATATCTTGTTTTGACAGTTTTAAAAATTCTGCCTTCAAATCTAGAGAAGTGAGGGGCTAGTATTTTGCTACCTGAAGTAGCTTTCTTAAGAAGGTTGAACTCTGCCGAATTTCCACGACTGACACCTGGGCTTAACTGTGCTCCCACTGTGGCACCTCTTGTCTTCAAAAAGCTTCAAAGCATCTGGTACACATTGGATTCCTTAGAGAAAAAGAAGTACAGGATTGCTACTGAACTCTGATGACCATTCAGAACAACCAGAAAGATATGGGTATGTGACTTCCCTGAAACATGTAGAACAAATTGCAGAAAGTTAAAACAAGAGAGTTGTTCTATGATACGCCCCAAGAGAGACCAGCAGAACTTTTTGTAATTCCATTCAGAATGCAGACACTGTTTCTTCATAGTTCATGTGTAAAAAAATGGTCCCTGCAGAAAGTTATAAGACCTTCTTACCAGTATTGACAATAGTATGCTAGCATTGTCTGTAAAGCAGTACAGACAGAAATCTATTAGCCTGTTTTGGGAGATGCAACTCTTCCTTTCTTAAGGTATCAACCATTACACTAATATAGCAGTTAAAAAAAGGTAGAGCCACCCTCATTTCATCAATCCTTTTGCTGGTTGACACTAAATTTGAGAGGTAACTGACTATAGTGAATCTTACTCTCAAACTGATATTTTTATTAATATAATAAAGTGAATAATTGTCTATGGTTTGTAAATGCTTTGGTTTTCTTTCTGAAGAGTTTTTCTAGAAATGGAATCAAAGGTTTTCTTGAAGTCTACAAACAAAACAAAAAGGACTGAATTAATGTAGCTGAATATATTTTTGAAACAAATGGGAAAGTATCAGTCCTTAATCCACCATTGAGTGACCTGCCTGAATTTCCTCCACTAGTGTACAAGTTTCCAATAAAAATGTATAGCATAATTTTACTAGTTGCACTAAGAAGATTCACTGGATAGTGATTGACTAGATTCTCTTTCTTTCTTTTCTTCCAGATAGAAATAATTATGGCAATTCCCCAACCTCTAAGGATGAGACTATTTTATTAATGTAAGTGAAAAATGAAGCCAAAGCTGAAGTCCACCATTCATAATGGTATTCTATTGCTTCAGGAAGAATTGAATCCAAACCTGTGGCTTTTCTGAACTTAACTAACTAATTAGTTTATGTACTCCACCAATTGAAACCTGGGCCCCTCTGGCAGAGGCTTTTTTTGTATATCCATCTGAGCATCTTGTAAATTCTCCCTTCCGTGTAACACTGGAAAATAAGCTTCCCAGATTGTTGCATGGATATACCACTTCAGGATAGAGGTGAGTGAACTGTGATATGTTGGTTCATCGTTTCAGAGATATTTCCTAACCTAACAGAAACAGAATTAACACATGCGGGTAAAAAAAACACTGGGAGTTGGAGTGCACTTGTGCAAAGCTAGCAGGGAGTATTGAAAACCCTTCTTTCCTTCCTTCCTTCCTTCCTTCCTTCCTTCATTCATTTCTTCCTTCCTTCCTTCCTTCCTTCCTTCCTTCCTTCCT
>JANHFL010008147.1:11623-24985 GCA_032468155.1 Oxyrhabdium leporinum
TTCAAATCCGCTGAACCTTGCGCAATAAATCTTTCCTTCGTTTAGAGGACTGACTCGTGTCCTTTATTCTGTAACAACAGGGCCCCTGCACCTGCTTCCGGATGGCATTACGGGTAGTCCTTGACTTACAACAGTTCGTTTAGTGACCGTTCAAAGTTGCAACAACATGGGGAAAAAATGCCTTATGGCCTTTCTTTACATTAGAACCATTGCAGCATCTCCAAGTTTGCTTGATCAAAATTTGGACTTCCTGGCAACTGGCCGATATTTATGACGGTTGAATAGTCCCGGGGGGGTCATGTGCCACCTTCTGACAAGCAAGGTCATTGGAGAAGCCAGAATCACTTAACAAGCATGTCACTAACTTAATAACGGCAGTGATTCACTTTACAACTGTGCCCCCCAAAAGCCCTAAATCGGGGCAAAATTCACTTAACAGATGTTTCACTTAGCAACATACATTTTGGGCTCAGTCATGGACATAACTTGAGGACTACCTGCACTTCATGTTTTACAAATAAATTTCAGGGTGTAGGAAATGGAAACACAAAAGGAGATCAAAGTTATACATACATAAAACTGGATTATACAGCAAATAGAGAGTTGGTTAAATCAGGCTGTGTTTGCACATACAAAGCTGGCTGGAGAATTCTGGGAGTCCCAGCACATCTGGAGCACACCATGCTCAGGAAGATCGCTGCCAACCATGCTTAATAAGTCACAATGGCTAAGCTGAGACCAAACAAACCACATTATGGCTTTGTGGTGTGAATCAGGCCACCTTTTTAAGCTCTAAGGTGTTTTGTTTTGGTTTAGCAAATTATAAACCATTGTGACATATAAATCATGGTTGATAAGATTTCATAGTTTTTTGCCTTTATTTATTCCATTTCTACAGCTGCTCATCTCGAACAAGTGTCTTCGGGTAATGAGCAACCCAAAAAACAGTTATACTATAGTACAAATCTAAATATATATGGCAGTGAAGAAAAAATGTCATTAAATGTCAATATAGCCAGGAAACAGGCACATAGTCGGGTTTTCAAGGTCTTACAAAAGGACAATATGTCAAGGGAGAATTTTCCAGAGGCTACAGCAAAGGAGGCACATATCATATTATATTATATAGAATAGAATAGAATATATTATATTCCTTGACAGAAGAGAGCAGCCACATGCCCAACCTACTGGACCAAATTGGGCAGGTAAACCATCAGGAGAAGCAGTCCCTCAGATAACTTGGTCCCAAGCCATGAAGCGCTTTCAATGTGATGATTAACCCCTTGAATTACACCCAGAAGCACCCAGGCAACCAATGCAGCTCACACGGTCGTGGTGTGTTACACGTGCCAAATATCTGACATCATTTACTGTCCACGCAACCGCACTTTCCACCGATTGAAGCTTCTGGATGCTTTTCAAGGGCAGTCCCATGTAAAGTACTTGCAGTAGTCCAGATGAGAGATCACAAGTGGCACGAGTGACTGCGGTTTTAAATAAAAGCCAGGGGGGGGGGGGAGAGGGGAATACAGTGTTACCTCAGTATCCAGTTGCTTCACACTTTGCCAAATTCAGTACTTGATGCATTTCGACATGAAAATGTACATTTTATGTATTTTATGCGTTCATATAGTTCTTGATGCACTCTGATACGACAGCTGTGGAGAATGGACAGACAGTCAGCCATTCTGGGAAGACCACTGCAAAAGGAAGGGGCGGCCACAAAAGGCGGACAGGAAGTTGGCCATACTGGGAAGGTTGCTGACAGGAAAAGGGACAGTCAGAAAGTTCTTCCTGGCCAAAACAAAGGATCACATGGTAAGCCACAGGAATAAAACTTGAGTCTTCCCTCACCAATCCAGCACTTTCTCTTCCTCCCTCCCTCCCCCCCCTCTCTCTCTGCATGTGTGTAGTCACTATACACACAGTTTTGCATACAGTTTCTATAAAGGAGGACTGTACTTCTGGTAATCCCCATTGCGCCCCCCCCCCCTCTCTGTGGTACACAGATTAGCTGCAGATTCTGAAAAGGACTAAGAGCATTTCAGGAGAAAAACAAAGGAAGAAAGAGGTGCTACTAAGGTCTACCTCATAGCAGTAAGAGCAGCAAAACACTGTTATTTCTCTGCCCTTATTGTTTAGGATCACCCAGTCCCTCCTGGGATGGGGGGGGGGGGCTTGTGTGATCATCTTCAGGACCCTGAAGAAGAATTTGTGGAACATCTGACAGACAAAGTTGCTTGGATTTGTTCCCAGTTGGAACCTACACATACTGTAGGTCCATGTGAAATGCCTGGGGAAAGGCCTTACCTGATTAATAAGTAAATAATAATAATCTGTATCAATAAGTAACTGCTCCATTATGAGTAACTTCATGCTTTCAACCTACTGTGGTTTCTGATTTCAGGTGTGGGACAAAAAATGGTTCTCTGGATTTTGAGAAAGAAGGCAAGTGGGCAGCCTCTCTCATTCCTGGGAACTTCATGCCCCCAGAGAATGGTAGAAAGCATGCCAGGCTGAAGGAATCTGATTTGGGTTTCTCTGCTGGGAAATTCTGGGAGATGAAGTCCACAAGTCTTAAAGTTGCCAAGTTTGAGAAACACTGGTGGAAAGCAGAGGTCTCCAAACTTGGCAACTCTAAGACTTGTGGACTTCAGCTCCCAGAATTCCCCGGCCAGCCATGCTGGAGAATCCACAAGTCACAAAGTGCCAAGTTTGGAGACCTCTGGTTTAAAAAATTGGCAGGAAACCCCAAACTCTTTGGGGAATTGGGTTGCAGAAGTGAGAACCCCAATCACCCAGCACTTCTTCCTCATGATAAAGGATTGACATTCTGGAATCATACTTTGCCATCCTAATCAAAGAGTGAGGTAGCCTTGTTTCTGAATAAATATGGAGTCAACCTCACTCCATATCTCCACCCTTCAAAGACAGAGATTTGTACAACATGCTCAAGTTCCTCATGTCCAACCTAACTTAAATTAACATGTTGTGAGAATGCACCTGCTGAGTCTGTATTTGATATAATTAAGCCTGTTGTGGAAACTCAACTATTCTTTAGAAAACCTTGTGGGAAGCAAGGTGAGAGCTACACTACCAAGGGTAAGCTTTGGCTGCAGAGGATAAATCCTCCAGGTTAATCCCCAATCTCTCCAAGGAAAACCAGTTCGTGCAACCCATTCAAGATCAGTCCCCCATCTGGGAACTACATTTGCATAATTTGCTAAGCTGAATTGTTTGTAACTTGGTTTATTGCTTGGTGACTTCATTTGCTGTATGGACATCCAGACAGTTGACTAGTTGACAGTCCTATATATTTTGCAACTCCAGAAAGTTTTCAGGAAACAGCGAAATGTCTTGTATGAACACCACATGAGACAGAGACGCATAACCAAACCCTCAAGCTGCTTTGAAAATGGGCAGCAAATTATCACTTTTACTGTGTCATAAAGGGAAGATTATTAAATACTTAGCAAATAAATCCTGATTAATTAATTTCAACCAAACCAAATCAGTCATAGGGTTTCCCCCCCAGTCCCTCTTGTTCCTGTGTCCTATTTCTCAATTCTTATTGCACAACCCTGAACCCACCACTCATGTTGGGAGTGATTTAAAGAATTTTGCATGCCCCTGGTTTTGAATTTTGCATGCCCCCAGCCAGAGAGTGGCTTGTTCAATTTATTTTATTTACCACCTTGATCACAAGACACTCGGCAGTTTACAGTAATTACAGGCAAAAGAAGCATGTAAAGAAAACCACCTTGGTAGAAGCTTGCATAAAAATCCCCCAAAACATTAACGCCACCAAATTGGGTGCTGTGTCACTCCTCATAGTCCTCTGGAATAACTTAGTTTTCAGGAGTTTGCAGGAAGTTAAAGCAAATCAGGGCTAAGCTAATTTCTAAGCGGACATTGCTCCGTAAAATAAGAGTGATTGTTGGAGGAAAAGAGTTTCTCCTGGGGGACCCCTGGGTTGGGCTGGCCAATTTCTGTTGGAGGAGTTGATCCCGAAAGAACCTTGGTGTCAGACAAGGTAGGCCTTTCTACTTGGCAAGCAGCTCTCTGAATCCCAAGTGGAATCTGATAGGAAGCTGGTTGAGCAAACCTTGGCTAGCAGATAGTCCTCAGCTTACGACCATAATTAAGCCCAAAATTTCTGCTGCTAAGCATGACAGTTGCCCCCCTTTGCAACTTTTCTTGCCAGTTGTTAAGTGAATGACACATTTGTTAAGTGAATCTGGTTTACCCCATGGACTTTGCTTGTCAGAAGGTCGCAAATGGGGATCGCATGACCCCGGGATACCGCAACCATCGTAAATATGAATCGGTCAAGCATCTGAAGTTTGATAGTGTGACCCTGGGGATGCTGCATATGGGTGAAAAATGGTCATAAGTTACTTTTTTTCATACTGTTGTAACTTTGAACGGTCACTAAACAAATCATTGTGAGTCGAGAACTACCAGTTGTTTGATATGTGAACACAGCCTTGTATCTTTTTGAACCAATGTTCCCACTTAGCCAGAGTGTATTTTTCCAGTCTGGTGCTTTTGTAATCTATTGGAATTAAAAGTGTCAGTCTAGCTAAAATGGAAGTTAGGAGTTGCATTTCCACCCCATCCCAGAGAAAGGCTGAGCAAATTCAAGACAAGAGGGAGCTGGATTAAATCTGGAGCCTTTGAGAAGAAGGGATAACTGATTAAGATCATGATTGCAGTAATTACTTCTGTCAAAGCAGATTGTGTGTCGAGGCCATTTCACTTGCTTCTCTATTACAAGTGACCAATATTTCCTTCTTCCATCTTTTAAAGGTCATCATCGCTCTTTGCATTTGATTTCTTCAGGCGTTTATTAACACCGGAGCCGCTCAACAGAGCAGTCGGTTGTGAAAATTGGGCTGAGTACAGGGGGCGCTTGACGTAAGACCGTAATTTCCATTGTGAAGCAAAGGGGTGGTGAAGTGAGTTGCACCCAATGTTACGACCTTTTTTTTTAACCGTGGTTGTTAAGCAAATTGCTGCATCATTAAGTGAATTGCATGGTCATTAAGCATATCTGGCTTTCTCCATTGACTTTGCTTGTCGGAAGCCTTCTGGAAGGTTACACGTGGTGGATCACGCAGCCCTGGGATGCTGCAACCATCATAAATACATACCAGTTGCCAATACCCAAATTTTAATCATGTGACTCTAGGAATGCCGCAACAGTCGTAAGTGTGAGGCCCAGCTGTAGGTCATTCTTTTCAGTGCTGTTGTAACTTTGAATTTAAAGGAATGTAAGTGGAGGAGCACACTTAGCTAAGGTGCTAGAATACTGTGTGAGGCCTGTATACCACATAAAGTCATAGTTGTGGCTACTTTAGGCACGTGTTTCATGAACACAGACATGCAGAAAATAAGTAAAAGCTTTTCAGTTACAACAAATCCTTTGTATACTAAACACTGTATACATTTATTTACTCTTAAAAACTATCGGATGGATTCGTAATTAAAGAACATGCTCAATGTTAGGCGAGTAATCCAAAATCAAACAACCTAAATATTATAGGAGTATCTTAAATGCACAGTTCAGAAGGAGCATAGTTCACATCTAAAATTAAGATTTAAAGATGTTTGTAGTTGAGGAATGGTGATTGTTTGCATGCCATCCAATCAATGTTGACTCTCACAGCAATGACATGGATAGATTTTTTTTTTCCCCAGGATAATTTGTCTCCAGCCTGGTCTTTCAGTAGTGCATTCATTGTAGATGTAACTGGGTCCATTCATTTGGGGAGGGGTACACACCTAAATCTGTACGGTTGTGAAACAGGAAAAATATTTCTTTCTTCCTGACATGCCATAGATACACTGATGCATCTGAATCCATGTTCAGTCAACCACACCCTTGTATTCTTCTCTCCATTCTGCTTTCTTGTTTGGACCTCCCACAAAAACAGACAGAAAACTTAGATGCAGCCATACAATCTTCCATTTCTTTAAACAAGGCCAACAGGATCATGCAACAACTCTTAAGTTATGGAAGCTCCTCTCAGATAATTCAATAATCCCTCTATTTTTCATAAACCACTAATGATAAATGTTTGTTTTGCTCAGATCCCATCTGTATCCATTTCTGGAGACAAATGCATAATCAATAATACTAATATGATTAGATAATTGTGATAAACCTATGGAGATCTTACTAAGGTATCTGTAGCCTGAATTTGGTCTTCTCCAGTGGCAGCGTAGAGTGAAACCAGTTAATCTCAAGATTAACCAGTCTCACAGAGCTTTGGTTAGTAAAACTATTCAGACAATTATTTTAAAAAAAAAAATTCCAGCAAGGGCTTAACTTCCAAATGATAAATCTCTGTATAGGCAATGAGTGTGAAGGTTCTCGTGTCCTTGATATCAAGAGGAGGACATACTGGGCAGCAGTTTTTTTAACAAACTGGGCAGCAGCTCTCCCTTTAAGAGAGAGCTGGTGCCCAGCTGGCCATGGAGTAGTGGGTTCAAGGCTTACCATACTATGGGAACCCAGCATTGTTTTTCCATGTATGTATGACCATAACATCCCAAGAGTGGTAGGCTTTGGAAGCCAAATATCTTTTGGCCTGGGAGGCATCACCCACACAGAGTATGATGTTGCCTAGAGATGCTCAAGGGAGCTTCTGCCTCCCATCGATTATGCCTATTGACTAAGCTTCTGCGATGTCACAGAATGTTCCTGAAACATTTGAATGGGGAAAGAGAACCCTCTTCCTCTGAGAAGGTAGAGGAATGGTCCAAAGATCACACATGGATCACCAAGACAGGTGATGAAAGGGGAATAAAATATATCTGAGTGGAGAGGGGGGGAAAACCCTCTCCTGCCATTGGTGGAATAATGCTGGCTCAGGAATTCTGGGAGTTGGAGTCCACAGATGGTAAAGGGGTCATAGTTGCCCATCCCTGCAGCACACGGGCTAACTCCAGTGGTTAAATTGACATGACACATCAAGTCAGGAGCCAACCTATCAGGCTTCACCTTAGTCAGGGACTCAGTGCATTTGATAGACGTAAAAACCACGCGGCGCTTATGTAAGAATACTGTTGCCTTGCTTTGATGTAACCAGGGGAGCTGTGTATTCCTATCAGATCAAAAAACTAAGCTTATTTATGCACGGTGAGCAGATCCAATTGCTGTTGTAGATAAATGCAGCCCCCATGTTTAGAGACTGTATAACAAAGGCCAAAGACAAAAGAAAAAGATAAATACATCTGCAGTTGTGCCCTGCTTGTGAGTCTCCTCACAGTAGCAAGTTTGCTGTGCTTGGAACAGGAGGCTGGGCTATCCAGGCACTACTGCCCTCTAGTGGATCACTTGAGACCTGTTTTTTTTTACTATTCTACCAGATGTTCTGGATTTCAGTTCCCAACCTTCCAGGGCTGGCTGGGAAGATTGAAGGCCCAACACATCTGGAATAGCTTCCTTAAGATCTATTGGCTTTGAAGGCTCCTTTCATTATAAGAGGAATACTTTTTTTGTTATTGATGACTGGGAGTAAGAGATCATCATTAGCTGAGCTGCCATCTCTGCTTAAGTGCATTCTACCAATAATGGCAAATTAGTGTCTATGTGATAATAAGCAGGAAGAAAGAAACTGTAATTAAAAGCAATTAGCAGAGAAAGACTCGCACACAATAATACAGCTATATTCTCATAAATGCAATTAATAAGTGTCCAATATGGGCACTACCCAGGGATTAATATACTATGCAAATGCTGAAATTCTGCAGCTGCATTAGGGACAAAACATCCCATAATAACTCTACGGGTAAGCGACAACTGGGCTCAGTTATGGTCAGAGTTCTAAGATGCAAACATGACTTTGTAACTGATGCGACTGTACATTTGGTGGGTTTGTCTCACAGTTAACGCAGCCTTTTAATTTTCAGACTGAATCAAAAAGCAATTTGAGTAGCAAAAAGGGTATGATTGGCTTGTGGTGGAAAACGTTGCCCTGCTTTTTCCTTTGCATACTCTGCTTCTTAAGACAGGTTACAACAATGGAGAGAAAATAATCACAAAAGCTAGAATGCTGTGGCAATCAATGGAACCATACATCATGGGGAACAACAAACAGAAAATAATCAGAACAATGGAGAACAGAGGCTAATAAAAACAAATCCATGCTAAAGAAGAAGGAGGAGATTTCCTAAAACAAGGTGGGGGGGGGACATCTGGGTGCCACTAGTTCTCTCCCCCTTCCATCATCACCACCATCAGCAAGGAAAGGGCTCCTCAGCTGGTCAAATGGATGAATATGACCTTTGGGGATTTTAATTAATTAGGGTTGGATTCACATCCAGGCATACGAACTATGCTCACTGAGATAGGGACCAGGAAGCTGTTGCCTTATGCAGGCAGCTCAGAAGCTTTTCAAAATGGCCTCACAAATGCACGTAACACATACTGCAAACACTGGCAAGGAATAACCATGTTTCTGCCTTCAGTGTACGCAGCTGGGATGTGTGAGCGAGCTGCCCAAAATCAAGATGTCAATTGCATCCATTAGATCAAAACCCTGCCCCATTAAAAAGTATTCGCTCTTTGACTGTATACAGGTAGTCCTCAACTTGCAACAGTTTGTTTAGTAACTGTCCTAAGTTACAACGGCACTGAAAAAAAGTGATTATAACCGTTTTTCACACAACCATTGCAGAATTCCCATGATCATGTGATCAAAATTCAGACACTTGGCAACTGACTCATATTTATGACAATTGCAGTGTTCCAGGGTTATGTGATCCGCTTTTGTGACCTTCTGATAAGCAGTGTGAATGAGGGAAGCCAGATTTACTTAACAATCTCGATACTAACCTTAGAACTGAAATGATTCATTTAACCAATGTGGCAAGAAAAGGTCGTAAGATGGGGCAAAATTCACTTAGCAAACATCTCACCTAGCAACAGAAGTTTTGGTTGTAAGTCAAGGCCTACCTGTATTCATGACCACCTTCTTGACTTTTTGACCCACCTGTAGTGCAACTCTCTGAAGGAGGAAGGTTTTCAAAAAGAAAAATCTAGGGGCTGTTGTAAGTTAGGGGCTGGGCAGTTAGTGAACAATATTTTTAGCAACTTCTGTGATTGGTGTTTTATGTCTCTCTTGTATCCAAGACTGAGAGAGATGAAGACAATCGTATCTTCAAAAGCATTTGGAGGGCTTGAGGAGAGAAAATGGCAACCTATGAAAGTACCATAAGCTTCCATTTATTATTCTTCCCTCCTCACCTGTAGATCAGTTGCAGATGAATCATTATCTTTGGCTGCAGCATTCAAATGCTAAACTTTCCTTCAAGTCAAGCTTGACTCCCAGTGCTCAAATGTAAACCCCTTTGCCCAAAAGCAACTGTGTTGAACCTCTTTTATGCATCCTGTTTCTGTAATGAGCAGTGTTGCCACATGCTGGGATGACTTCCCACCTTGTGCCAGCCAGAAATGTCGATGGGTGGGGAAATGGAAAAATGAATGCCAGGCTGTCACCACAGAGTGCAGACTGATATTGTGTGTCAAGGAAAGAGAACTTCACACAGAGAAGATACTTTGATATCAGCTCTGACTTCAAGCGGCATCTCATTCTGATACACCAAAGAGTGGAGCCAGATAAGAATTTTGTTGAATTAGTTGTTTTATCAGAACTTGCATTCATAATATCTGCACGAACAAGATAGAGCTGAAAAGTGGGAGAAAGTAATACAGTGATGCCTCAGTACTCATTGTTAATTGATTCCACGAGGTGTGATGAGTACCAAAAACGATGAGTACCAAACACTGACAAGTTCTAGCTTGTGTGTTGAGTACCAAACAAACAATGAGTACCGAGGTCAAAAATTTTGCATCAAACTGTGTTGAGTACCAATGTGTTTCAAAGTAGTTGAGTACCAAGGTGTCATTGTGTATAACTATTTATTTCTCCCAAGGGCTTGGGACATAGGCAAATAACCTTTTCAGCTCAGGATGATGTTTGGAATATTGACAGTAACTGGTGTGCACATTCACAAAATGACTATTGTGGGATCAAAACATTGAGGTAGGAAGGCTTGTAGAATCAAAGCAGGTGACTGGAAACTTCTTAAGACTTAAGTCTTTAGGCTCTATGATGTTTCAGCCCTAAAAGCAGACTCTAAAATCCTGTGTGCTCCTCGGTGTTTGTGATGCTGAATTAAATTTGCCACCTCTTTCTTTCTGCTTTTCCATAACAGCTTCATGGCAGGCTGCAGAATACAATATTTTCTGTACAGGAATTACCCCCACCTATTGAGTTTGAAGGAATGGATGGAGAAACCCTTTTCCCTTTTTTTTTGGACACAACCAAAACACATACCAAAAACTGTACTTGTTCCTTCATAAGGGCAGTGGGAGGAACTTTATTTAAAACCAAATATTAAATGCAGTGGAAAACAAAGTGGGCAGGTCTATCTGTAACTGTAGCCCTTTGAAGGATTTGTAGTGTGTTTAAAGTCTTGTGTAAAGTTAAATTTTCCTTGATGCTTATCTGAGAGGCTTCCTGGCCTCGTACAACAGCCTAAATTAATTTTTATATGGATTGTAGAAGTTAACACCATTAAATAAGATTTGAAAATATCCTAGCCAAGAGTAGTTCTTAAAGAATAAGAGAAGCTGTGTGTTGCTTTTCCTGAAGGGTATGTTTCTTGAGAAGATTTGACAAGTTAATTAAGTTGCCCTTTTTGGAAGGATTAGGATATGCTAAGTTTGGGTGTTTTTGCTGAGAGTCAAAACCGACTTGAAGGCACAAATTTCCTAGATGCTTAGAACATGCCCCCTGGTGGTTGTTGCCAGAATATTCTGGTCCCCTACAAAACAAAACAAAAAAACAAAACAAAACAGTTCCTTTATAAAAGTATTTAATTTAGGCCGGAGGGACCATGTCCTTTCTCAGGGAATGCTTCTTATTGCACATAAAGAAATTAAAAGATTCCATTAGAGCATTATAAAGCAATTAACGCAAATTTCGATTTTCCTCTGGCTCAGATTTAACTCTGGCTGAACACACAAGTTGTAATTGGGATGGCAGCTGCATTTGAGAAGAGTGGATTAT
Source organism: Oxyrhabdium leporinum (assembly GCA_032468155.1). Lineage (NCBI taxonomy): Eukaryota > Metazoa > Chordata > Lepidosauria > Squamata > Cyclocoridae > Oxyrhabdium > Oxyrhabdium leporinum. The sequence goes on from JANHFL010008147.1 coordinate 22,705, forward strand.
TCTAAGAAAATAGAGTGATTCCGTTATCCTTTCAGAGAAAAAGCTAGTCATGTTCTCATGGGAAGTTACAGGAGGCACCTAATATGCTTACTATATCTGGACTTCAAAACTTCAAATGACCACTAGATGTCAGCAAAGAATGCAGAAAATGCAACTCTGTCGCCCTCTAGTGGCAATCCATATTTTTGTAGTTTAGAGATGGTAACTAGCATTTTTGCTTTATTGTGCTACAAAGCAGGGATAGGGAAATTGAAAACCTAATCCAAAGTGCTGGAGGGAAAAGTGTGGAGGGAAAACTTTTTTTGATATGGATGAACACACTTTAGGAAAAAAAATGCAAGGGGCATGGCATTATTGAGGAGGATTGGATAGAACAGGTCAATAATACAGAATACTTGGTCTGAATTTGCAGAACACAATAATTGTTGCATTTACTTACAGCCTGCATTTAGTGAGTTAAAAAGTTGTGTGAACATAGCCAATGAGTATGTTAAAGACTTAGTGGCTGCTTCCAGTCACAAGTAAGGCAGGGTTTGGCACCATTTGGATATTTTGTGATTGACACTCTTACACAAATCCAATGCAACTGATTGGCTTATATGGTCTGGTGTGTTGTGTGAACCTCCAAAAACATGTTAATTCAGTTGCTGGGATAAGCAAGTTGTGCAAATTCAGCCTCTAACCCAATAGATAATTGCTGAGTCAGCAAGCTGTCAGAAATGGGGAGAGGAGGAGCTGAGAGTAGAGCAGATGGGGAGCAAAAAGGTTCCAGGAGCCACAACCAAATCAACATGAGGGTGAAGAATTGAGGAACTCTGAACAAGAGTACCAAGAACATGACAAAGCCAGGACTTGGTAGAAGATGTTTGCAGCACCAATGATTAGGAACATGCCTGTAAGCAAACAGTCATGTTCTTGGAACCACTTTGCCCACAGCACAGGTTGAACAATGTGGCCATAAACAGTGGTGGAATTCAACCAGTTTCACTACCGGTTCGGTGATTGCGCGCACAATGTGCAGCTTTAAAAAACCAGCTTGAAAACTTACCTTCTATGTTACTTCTGGGGAGTAAAACAGCTGAGGCAGATGAGAGGATAAAGGACAGTAAAGCACAGGGGCAGTTGGGCGGGCACAGCTGATCGTTGGAGATACCAGTTTGTGTGAACCAGTCCAAACCGGCTGAATCCCACCTCTGACCATAAATGTATGAATGAAACCCTGTCTGATACCTTTACATGTGTCACATGCACAATGCATGTAAAAAGAATGAGGCTTCAGTGGAACAATTGCAATTTGTTAGAGTTTGCAGTAATCCAACCAGCACACAAATAATTCAGCAGGATTCATTTATAGAAGAAACTTGTTTATATACAATAATATACATATGATAGCTTTACAGAATCCAGAAGTCATAATCACAGAAGCAATATAAACACAGAAGCAAAGATCCAAGGACAAACTAACTCTTATATACAAACCAGTAACCCTAAGCTACATCCAGTCTCCAAGCCATCTAGCTCACGACAGGTGCTGTTTCTTAGTCACTAAACAGTTCCCATCGGCTGACCTGTTACCATGTCTATTCCAATTCATGAACACTTACATACTGATACAATTGCCATATGAATTTTTCTGACCTCCTTCTGCCACAGATGTCCTTGCCTGAGAGCCCATCACCATCCAAACCTTGATGCAGGGTAAAAGACAGTCTGGCAAATTTTCCAGCCTCTTTTCTTAGACCCCCAACCATGGCTACTACACAGGGTGGTTGAAGGTCAATGTTGTGGCCCACCAGCTGCCAGCAGAGCTGATGGCAAACTCAGACTTGGGCCAGTCCTGGAGTCTGGGGAAGGCTCTGATGGATGATCTGCATCAGAAGCAGAGATAGGGCCAGGGCCGTCCGACATTTCCCAGCTGCCTTCGGAGTCGGAGATAAGTGGGAAAGGAGAACAGCTGGAGCCTGTTCCAGATATGTGTATGCACAGTGCTGTCAGGAGAGGAGAACAACTAAGGAACAGGCCGACTCAGAATGAAAGGCAGACGTGGATGCTGATTGGCCCCTCCCTGGGGAATAAATAGAAGCAAAGGGGAGTGATGGTTGCAGGAGACAATCGTTCACATGTCTTTAGGAAGATTTGCTTATCATGGTTCGTGTCTCATAGAGACTCCTTGCCAGGAATTAATTTACAGCTTTGTGACTGGAAGCCTGGCAAGTATCCAAGGACTGATAAGGTCTGTTCTTGCACTTAACCCTTGGAAGGATTATTGCCGGGACTTTTC